>BLKR01009352.1:0-30000 GCA_011170035.1 Teleogryllus occipitalis
TGTAAGTGTGTGTGTAAGTAAGGAGTGAGGATAGGACAATGAAGAGGACGGAAAGATCGCGCGCGGTCTCTAGCCCGTTTTTAGTGTACTGCTCTGGTATTCGCCTGATGTTGATCGGAGAAACCACGGAAAACTACCGATCAGAGTAGCCAGTTGCTCGACTTCCAGACAGCAACTGAACTCGACCTAGCTACGTAACTAGTGTCACAAAATCTGCCTTCGTCGAGTCTCGAACCTAGGTTCTCCAGGTCAGAGGCACTGCAGCGACATCAGTTGATGCACTGAGCCTCTTCTCTCGATCTATCCGCTTCGTCTCTTTGCTCTCCCCCTCCCCTCTTCGCCTTTCCCCCGCGTTTTCGCGCCACGTTTCCCCGTCCCTCCCTATCCCTCTTGCCCTCTCCTCGCTCCTCTTCGTCCTCACCCGACCCTTCTCTTCATCTTTGCTCTGGCAGCCTTCCTCGACGCCCTTTCCGCCACTCCTCAGCGGCATCGACCTCTCTCCCCACCCGCCCGCTCCTCGTCCTCACTTGTCCTTCCTCTCGCTCTCACATTCTCGTCCTCGCCTCCCGCTCTTCATCGACTTTCCTGTGCGCTTCCTTCCTCTTCCGGACCTTCATCCCCCCTGCAAATTGACCCCTTATAAACAGTATTTCGTATTTGGTGCATATTTTCCACCAAATCAATTTTCAGTGATTAATTTGTTTCTCATTTGCGAGAATTAGAGGCTGATCATAAAATATACCTAGACTCATGTTAACTTATCTCTGCTGTGGTGTTTCTGTTTGTTAAAATACTTTTTTATTTGTTTCAGGTAATTACGCTTGCAATAAAATGCACGAAATGGCTTTATTTCTGAGGGATGGAAAACCTTCACGTGGGATTCGGGAAGGTAAGTTCATTCGCGAAGTCGATCAATTTGCTCAAGAAGTATGCTGATTGCACTCCTTCCAAATATGGATTTTACCCATCGCGCTCTCTACCTCTAACGCGTTAGTCGCTTTTAGTACACCCTCTTATGGGCATTGCAGTGGTACGGTATGTATTATATGGGCCACCTTCGTCAACCGAAAGGAATTGATGACTTGCGAATTGGTGGATTTTACTGGCTAAGAATTGCTGAGATGTTTGAAAGAAAGAAATGCATCAATGTTTCTTTTTAGTCGGTTTTTGAAATCAGAAGTGAGTTCGGTCAAAAGTAAGATTCTGGAAAAGAAGGAGTTGGTAGGTGATTATTATTTACAGACTCGGTGTAAATGTCGCATATCATCACAAATGTCAAGACTTAGTTCTTTAGGTTTGTTCCATCTGCAAATATTTTTGGTAACTCTACTCCTTTCCTTTAATCTTTATTTCTTCTCTCATCTCATGGCAAAATTTAATTCTGAATGAAATCCGATTATCCAGTCTTATTGTGTTATTATTATTATTATTATTATTATTAATAATAATACATATTGTCGCAGTCTTGGTGATCCATGAGATTCGTAAAATATACAAGTTCAAGCCGCTTGTATTGACCGCCTTCCGTTCCTCGAAGCCTTACACCAAGGTGTAAATTCCCGCTCACTCCTGGATCAGAGCCGCGATGCAGAACATCGTGTTGGAAAGCTGGCTGTTGTGGAGTCAGTTTCAAGTTCTCTTCTCTCGAAACAACCCTCGCTCGATTTTCGCCTTTTTCTTGAGGTTACTTGAAAGGTAAGATTACTTGCCATACGTACTCAATTTTCCAAGATTCATCTTTCACTGTGTTCGCAAATACCTCGCGGTCACGTTCAATACCTGCTCTTATGGAGTTTATTAAACTCCAATGGAAGTGCAAAATATTTTCAGATACTTCATTTACTTGTTACATACAAAATACATTTAAAATATTTTCTCCAAAGCCGATTATGTAGTATAGAGAAAATATTGCTATGTCTTGATATTACACGACATTGTCTTTTAGATCAATCTCAGTGGAGTTTGAATGGATGAAGATAACCAAATATTAGAAAAACGATTTTATTTTTGCTTAAGCCGTGAATATTGAAGTGATTGTGACATCTAAGACCTAAAACGTCGTAATGATTGCACTATTACCCAGAATTATTATTCTTATGTATTCTCTTCTCTAAGATGGTTTACGGAGAGCGTATTAGCTTCCCGTGGTGTGATCTCGAGTTCGATTTCCGGCCGAGGCAAAAATAGAGTTGTAGCTTTCGTTTAGAATCGCCTCGCTTTCTGTAGCTGTACGACGAAGAAAAGCTCAGCCAGGAGTTTGCTAATTACGATGAAGAGAATACGACATGTTGCCCTCTTGTCTGTCTTACCCCCTAAGCGTGGGGATTTAACAAGGGGACACCGTTAGCTAGTCTGCAAAGTCCGACAATCGACCCAAAATGCTAAATACTTACATCAGTTCTCTAACAAGTCTTCGCCGCCATGCCGGTAGCGTTATTCTACAAGAACAAGAAGAAAACTGCTATTAGACACTACTCCTTTACACAGATACTTTTTGAATAAATGAGTCACAACCTCTAACAGTGTGTTTTATGTATCATCAATTGTTCTGTTATTGCGCCAATTACAGCCAACAAAGAGTGTACTTGCGAGGGAAAAACATATACATTTTCGTATCATCAAACTTTCAAAGGAAAAGTTTGAATTCTGTACATTATTAACATTTTTAACTCTATCTCTTTATAACTGCAATTTGAGTTGCTAATAACTTTAGAAGGTAATGCAACGTTGAATAAAATAAAATTAAAAAGAGAAGACCATCCAGGCGAACAACTTTGAACGCATTACATTGCACACACAGGTGAAAACATTGAGTCTTCCCGGGGTACAAACTCGCAAACATGAATTTCGTATAGTGCGAATTCTTTCGTGGTCGCTTGCGACAGCCCGGCTGGTAGTGCTACGCAATGAAGCCTACAAAAAGCACGTGTCATTGTTGGCTCACCGAGGAGTCACGCCGACATTGAGTTGAATGAAGGCAACGATCAAGCGCAATTGAAATGCCGGGTGCTGCGTAAACGACTTGTGCAAACTCAACCGCGCACCGCTGCCTCCATACTAATGAGTTAATCTTACAGTGTGCCCCGACGAACGAAAAGCGGAAGTATTTCTGGTACTTAAAGACATGTATTGAAGACCTTCGGACAATCATATGCTATGCCACATTTCTGATGAAATAGACGTATTTGGCTGTACGTATTTGTGTATTTCGGCTCTTCGTAGATGTCTCTAGATGTTGTGTTTTTATTTTAAAAATTCGCCGAAAGCTGGCAGTATAATTCATAAATGAATGTTCTTTATCTTGCTTATGGACATGGGTAAAACATTCCTTTTCCTCAAAACATCGTATATTGGAATAACATGTTATTGCCCCGAAGAATTCAATTATACTTTCCTGGTCTTTTTTATTTAATCTTACTTTATCTTTCTGTAGGCTATTGGACGAAGAAAATGAGACTATTAAATAGACATATTTTGGCAATTAACACATTTTATTAATATCGGAATTTTGGTAGTTTTCATGAAAGTGAAATTCGGCAAGGAAAAGTCGAAATGAATAAAAGCCAGTTATTTTTCCGCCCAAAAGAAAATGTCAGAAAATTGATAATGAGAATATTCCGAGATGCAAGAGAGTAAAGTAATTGTAATAATTTTAGTCGGAATCTCGTAGGATTCCATAATTTTAGTGAAAGGAAATAATTATTGGCGGTTTCTCAGGGGAGGAATGGAAAGTTTTCATCACATATTTTCTTCTTCTGAATGTAATTACCAAATAGAATATTTGCTTTGATGCTTGGGGAGAAAATATTTAGGTTAACTATGAGGAAATGTACTTGGATCGAGTTCTAACCAAAGTGCGTGTTTTTATCGTCGCGAAAACTATCTAAATTGCTTTGAAGAGAGATAGTCAACCTTTCCTCGTCTCGTATGTTAATCGTCTTTTATCTCAGCACTTGTGCAGGCGGAAAAGGAAAAAAAATTAATGGAGCAATACATAAGGACCCAGGGATTTCGTCCTCTCTTGAACTGACATCGACAGTGGTCTGTTTCAACTATATCAGCGCATTTCAACGCAAAACAGAAAAGATCAGGACGTGGTTGGAGTAGCTGTTTCGTGCAATTGACTTTTGGTCTTTTCTCCTCTTAAAAATACTGGTCTCTTCTGCACCGAAATCATCTTTTCTATTCTGATTAACCCACCATGATACACTTTCGAGGTGTCTGAAACCCATATCGTCACTCATTTACCATTTTTAATTGTGATGATTTAACACCTTAGATTGCTCTTAGAAAATTCCTGAGATGAACAATCTGGAGAGTATTGCGTCTCACTGAACTTTCGATTGGAGGACACGAGGATCACTTTCTGTGACACAATCAGCAGGTTTGGCAGTCCTGATGAAGATTTATCATAGAAGCATTATGCACATATTACTCGTACCTCTTTATTCGTGATCAGGAAATGGTTCGATTTCCTTAAATTAATAGGAAATTATTTCGTTTCGTCTCAAGAATCCAGGCATTAAGGCAGAGTTCCTAGTGATATCCAACGAAAGACATTCGAACACGTATGTACTTGTATTTAATTGTTTGGCAAGTTCATAATAAAAATAAACGTTAAACGTGTTACTGCTGTTCTAGATTCCTTCTAAAATATCCTAGCGGGAATTGACTAAGAATTGAGCCAATCGATTTGTCTTGGGTAGAGAAATCGAATATTGATCACTTCTGAAACTGCCGTAAGTCAGTCGGAACGCTTTTTAGTTGCTTGAAAAACAAAAAATACTGCTTTTAGAGATTTTTCTTAGAACCTTCCAGTTGGAGCTACAAAAAATTATAAGTTCTCCCCTAGGAGATAGGGACGCGTCGAATGGCGTTCATTTGTCTCGATTGATGAACCAGAAGGAGTCTAACCGTGAAGGTCGGACGGACGGATGGACGAAAGCACTAATATATAAGGATTACTAATATTACTAATATATAAGGATGCTGAAGTCAGATTTATGGGGCTTGGTCAGTGCAGACAAAAATTCACTACATAATTGTTTGACAACGTTTCGGAAAGTGTGTTTCAATCATCAGGGGGTTACAACGAACACAAGATTAAAAAAAACAACTCTGTCGCCATCATGATGTGTGTTGGTGTGTGTGTATGTCTGTGTGTGTGTGTGTGTGTGTGTGTGTGTGTGTCTGTGTGTGTGTGCATTTGTTCCTCACATCTCGTCGGCTGTTTCACCTTCAAGAATGTGTAGCTCCACTTCTTTATTGTTACATTTCTGTTGGTTGCAAGCCGAGAAGTTGAATATATATTTTCCGAAACGTTGGCAAACAATCATATAGTGATTTTTTCTCCCCTGACCCAGCCCCATACACCTCCCTTTAGTATATATTTATGGTCGTTAAGAATTCTCCATATATAAAAACAATATTTCAAGTACCGCCGAAAAAAAAAATTAGTTGCCGAAAAAGTTTCTGTTGGGGTGTCACAGATTTCGGTGAGTGTGTGCAGGGTTAAACATTTCTGCTGGTTTTATTACAAAGAAAAAGATTATTCCAATCAATTTAACTATATATTTGTTGGCAGACGTTTCGAACTAAATTGTAAGGTTTGCTAACAAATCTATAGTTAAATTGACTGGAATCATCTCCCTCTCCCTCTCTCTCCGTCCCTCTCTATCTCTCTCCCTCTTTCTCCCTCTCTTTCTCTCAATTTCTCTCGCTTTCTCTCTCCGTCCCTGTCTATCTCTCTCCCTCTTTCTCCCTCTCTTTCTCTCAATTTCTCTCTCTTTCTCTCTCCGTCCCTCTCCATCTCTCTCCCTCTTTCTCCCTCTCTTTCTCTCAATTTCTCTCTCTTTCTCTCTCCGTCCCTCTCCATCTCTCTCCCTCGTTCTCCCTCTCTTTCTCTCAATTTCTCTCTCTTTCTTTTTCTCTCTTTCTTTCTCTCTTTTTATGTTTGGTTTGTCCATTGAATCCTGATTTGTGAATCACTGTGCGGTGCTCGCGCCTTTGCGCCATCTGGGCGTCGGCGTCGGTAGACGAGTTGGCGTCGCGCTGGGCATGTGTACTGCACCAGCGTGTGCCGCTGCGGCTCCGCACCCGCTTCCTGGTCGAGGCACTTCGCCGCACTCGGTCGACGAGCATTCACACTGAGAGGAGAACGAAATTGGTTTGTCACGCGAAAAGAATGCACTTCTGCGACGTCGAATAATTCGGTGCCCGGAGGATTAGAGCCAGGGGCCTGGGTAGTTGATTCTCGGAGGCCCCTTGTTTCAAACAAAAACTTCCATCCTCCCCCTATTCATAAACAGAATTCATTTCGCCATGCATTAGAAGTAACTATATACAATGCGGAGGTTTTAATTTTTAATTTTTGTCGTACAGGTTTTTCTGGTTTGATTTGAAAATTTGCATTCATTTTTTTCTGATACTGCGTTTTCTACGCTCGCTGAATGAAAAATAATATCTCGTTTGTATTTATTATTAATTTTTTGAAGAAATTCTTTCTTCAGTTTTTAATGAGGTCATATTTATCTAGCACTATGTCTACACGTGCTTCCAGTATAGTTTTCTGCAAATACAAATCTGTGGTTCAACAATTATAGAATAATGTAATATTGGAACCATATATTATTAAATTAATGTAAACAACCTAGAATGAAATCGAATCATGTTAAAAGTGTCCTATCAATAAAGTTCATATTTGCCTTAGTGTTAACATCTGTTCATTCACTGTAATCCTGTGGTGATGTTGATTACGAAAGTTGACCAATGAATCCAGAGAAGTGCATTGTGACGTACGTGCAAAATCTTTGTCAACAGAAACGTCAGCGAAATTTTAAAGAACTGCCACGGAGAAGAACAACACACATACACTTTCTGTTCACAGCTTTCTAATTATCAAGCATGCTCATTCCTACCATAACTCATTTTGTTAAGGAGTTATACGATGCAGTCAAAATCTGGCATAACAGTACCTAAATTGTCATATTTTTGAAATCCCTACAATGTCATATAGATGCCACAGAATATACTGACTTTTAGTGTAAAGCTTATCAGGATATTTCTAAAAGAAAGTACTGTTTATTGGAAACAAAATCGAATAATGCAACTTTTAGTTCCGATTGCAGTATGTACCCTTTAAATATAATATATGAACCGCAGATGTTTAGGTTTGAATACATCCTTGTCCAGTGATCATTTTCACAAAAGATCAATTTATTTCGTTTCGCTAACCAACAATTACGAATTATGTTTCGTATAACAATCAACAAAACTGTTTAAATGAATGAGATTGCTGATGTTCCGACTTTTTACCTTCATTCAAACGGTAAAGGATAATAGCGCTCATCCGGTGTTGCGAAAGACAGTCGCCTCTGAATTTCTAATGCTCGTCCCCCAATGGACGGTCATTCCTCAGGAATTTTATAGCTTGCTCTTGTCAATGAGGATATTGCCCTTTCTCAACATGCTTTATGATTTCTTCACAGTGTGTATCATGAAAGGAAAGGAGGAAGACGTCATACTATTAAGAGAATGAGAAGTAATGTAAAAAACTTATCGAAAATGGAAAAAGTCTGTAAAAGAAACTTTAATTTATGAAAATGACTGAATAAAAGAATTTTCAATCCAGGAAGAATCTTTGAGTTCCTGGATGTCGTTTTACATTCTCGCCCTTTTTACAGAATTTTGGCTAGAAAAACCCTTATTGCCGAGCCTTGGTAACGAAAAAGTGGAGATTTAAATCTTGTTCCTACATAGTGAAAAGTATTTCCATTATCACGTTGTGTAGTCAGGTTCCAATTTGTTGGTCGTTGATACCGAAAAATCTATTGAAGGAAAACGTTTGTTTGTGGCCAACGCTAGCGCCAAATCCGTTTAGCCGATTTTCTCCAAAAATGTTATTCCTTGATCGATTTTAAAGAAAATCAAGGCCCCTGAATATTTTGATATTTGGGAGGTACTTTACATGAAGCCTGAAAAATATTTTCAAAATTTTCTCAAAATGGCTTCAAAGAAAACAACGCTGAAAGTAATAGTGGAGGTCCCATTTTCGTTGAAGTCCCTGAATTTGCGAATATTTCAAAAACTCAATATTGTTTGTGCGGTCTTTCACATTCCCAAACCCTATATTGAATATTGAGATCTTTCCTGAATAAAATATGTTCTTTAAAGACAGATCTTGTATTAAGTTCATTATTACAAAATGTGAGTGATTTTTCGTGAAATATAAGCAATTTTTAAACATTTTTTCGCATCGAGTGCAATTTTTTCTGTACATTATCTCCTCCCATACATCAAAGGGGGGTAAAAAATGAGTGTCTGATTTTCAGTGAACTCTCTGTGTTGGTTTTTAAATGGCAGAAAGTAAAAAAGTAGTTTCGCGTAATTTCTACTTGAAGTTATGGCAAATATTTAAAAAATATTTTTTTTTGAAAAATCGCTCCAAACTTTGTCTTCACAATTTTATTCCAGGGATGGTAAAAGAGACAAGTAAAAGAATGGCGCATGTCTAATTTTCGTTGAATTTTCAAAAATTTTGAAACAATGCGTGAAAGTATGTGCTGTTGTAGCAGTTGATTTCCTTCTGTGAAGAATGCATCATCTAGATGTGATTCTTGCATTTGGAAGAGAATTAAAAATATCTTGCCTGCCAAATATCTTAAATTCAACATTAGCGATTAGCTTTTCAGCTAGCTCGAATTCAGTCGCTGTCTGGAGGAGAATTCTAGCGGCCGGCTGCTCTGGTCGGTAGTTTTCCGTGGTTTCTTCGATCAACACCAGGCGAATGCCGGAACAGTACCTTACCAAACGGGTCATGGGCCGTGCTCAATCTTTCTTTCCTCTTCCTTGTCCTATCCTCTCACCTTACACACACACACACACACACACACACACACACACACACTAAAATGCACTACACTACCACATATTCAGGGAGATCAAGTGTAAGTGTGTGTGTAAAGGGTGAGGATAGGACAAGGAAGAGGAAGGAAAGATCGCACGCGGTCCGTGGCCCATTTGGTGAGGTACTGCTCCGGCATCCGCTTGGTGTTGATCGAAGAAACCACGGGAAACTACCGATTAGAGCAGCCGGCCGTTAGAATTCTCCTCCAGGCAGCGACTGAATTCGAGCTAGCTGAATAGCTAGTGTCGAAAATCCTGCCACCGCCAGGACTCGAACCTGTTGCGAAAGATTCGCTGCAGTGACATCAGTTGATGCACTGAGCTACTGCTCCCGATATAAATATCTTAAAAAGGTATATTCAGTAAATTCTTTTTATCTCCGCTCTACTATCCATCTAATGATGCAGTTGGAATGGAATGCATTTCCAAGCCAAATCTTTTGGAATGCAGTTCCAAGAATTTCTCAGATTCAAGAATCTTTTTTTTTTTTCGAGTTTCCGATTCGACGTAATGAATTTACGATGCAGCGTTTTCGCTCTCCCGCCGGAAAGGCCAGACGTCTAATTACACTCCGAGGAAGCAATTATTGTGATTCATTGCGGTGCAGCCCACGAGAACCACCAGGGTGGTCGCGAACAGCGGACCACGCGGTCATCCTGCGCTGCAGCTTTTCGCTTTCGGTGCTGACGCCGCGAGTCAAGGCAAAAACAACACTCATTAGCACACTCTTACGGACGCTTTTAAAACTTTATGAGAACACTCGTGGTAAATTCCGTGGCGGTAGCTGAGATCTCGTGGTAATCCATTATACAAATAGGGATAATCATCCACAACAATAATATTTATTGTTGTGATTGATTGATTGATTTTTTCGTGTTTCCGGGGCGTCAACTTCTTCGGTCATTAGTCCCGTTAGTGTAGTGCATTTTTTTTCTCGGGAGATGGCGGTGATTTTCCCCCGCTGGATGGCGAGATCCGGCGCCGACCTACCGTCGGCTAGTGGGGTTTCCCTCTAACCAGGACTCTCCTACTAGCGGGGCCACACCCCAGCCGGGACAAGCTCTAAGTTCCCGACCGGCCTCCCGGAATATGTGGTAGTGTAGTGCATGTTAGTGTAAGTGTGTGTGTAAGGGGAGAGGATAGAACAAGGAAGAGGAAGGACAGATAGCGCGCGGTCCGTGGCCCGTTTGGTAGGGTACTGCTCCGGCATTCGCCTGGTGTTGATCGGAGAAACCACGGAAAACTAACGATCAGAGCAGCCGGCCGCTAGAATTCTCCTACAGACAAAAACCGATGTTTGTTGAAAGACGAAACTATCTCTGAGGGTTCAGTACCATAACTTATTATTTCATATTTTAACTTTTACAATATTGTGATTGTGATTGATTGATCGATTGAA
The DNA here is from genome assembly GCA_011170035.1 of Teleogryllus occipitalis. Lineage (NCBI taxonomy): Eukaryota > Metazoa > Arthropoda > Insecta > Orthoptera > Gryllidae > Teleogryllus > Teleogryllus occipitalis. Next base: position 10,304 of record BLKR01009352.1, read on the forward strand.
TGAATGATTCATTAGTGATTGCAGGCGCATGAACTACCGCGGTCATTAGCCCCGTAAGTGTTGTGCATGTTTTGCTGTTTATTGCGGGAGGTCCTGATCCCCGCTGCAGCTCGCTGGATGGCGAGTTTCAGCGCCGACCTAAGTTGGCTTGCGGGGATTTTCCCTAACCAGTATCTTCCACCAGCGTCGCACCGGCTCACCCCGAACATGATCTAAGTTCCAGACTGCCCTCCCAACGTGTTTGGAAGTGTAGTGCATGTTAGTGTAAGAGAGTGTGTGTGTAAGGGGAGAGGATAGGACAAGGAAGAGGAAGGAAAGATCACGTGCGGTCGATCACCCGTTTGTTAGGGCATTCTCCTGGTGTTGATCGGAGAAACCACGAAAAACTACCGATCACGAAAAACTACCGGCAGGTAGAATTCGTCTCCAGACAGCGGCTGAATTTGTCCTAACTGAAAAGCTAGTGTCGAAAATTATGCTACCGTCGGTACTCCGACAAGGGACCTCCCGGTTAGAGTTACTGCAGTGACATCAGTTGATGCCCTGAACCACCTTTGCTTGTGTGATAATGCGAATTTTCATTCACAATGAATGTGGTTTTAAAGCATCAACATGTCGCATCCCCATTCCAATCAGGACAATCGTGCTGTCGATGGGTCGGTCCTACGTCTACCTCTTTACGCATGGTAGCTGCAGCACGTGTGTCCGTGCAGTGGAGAGAATTTCGATTAGTCGTCCGGAAGTAGTTTTCTTGGAAACGAAGAGAAACTGTTAAATAACGTGAAGACTCGGCATGATTCTTTTTACCGGAGAAGGACCTATATTTATTGGAAAATGTTCTTTCACAAAGTCTTAGTCAGCGATATTACAATGTTGGATTTGTCTGCAAAGATCTTGGAACCCATTCCTGGAATTGATCGTTAATTTACAATACAAATGTACAGTAATCATTATTTATTCTAGTGTTATTTGAGTTATGAACTAGTACCATACAGCTGTATAAATCTTGCTGAACAAAACCACGCATAATCGTTTTCGAAAACCCACGCACTGCTCAAGATGCTCTCTCTTAAAAGAATAAATACTCTCTTAAAAACACTCTACTTATTTAAATTATTTAGAACAAAACGACGTCCAGTAATTACTGCAATAACGCAGTCTATATACAACACAACCGTTCTTTACATCCCAAGAACATGAAAACGGTTCTAGTTCCGGTTCCGGTTTCGGCTTGAAGTGTTGCCACGTGACGATGGGCTGAGAGCGTCGGCCAAACAGCGGCGTGCCGTCCGTGGGCGGCGTGGGCGGGCCAATCAGCGCGGATTCGGCCAAGTGGGCCGTCGCTCCATTGGATAATGCGCTCGCAGTGGAAAGCGGCGGCGGCGGCGGCGGATGGCAGCGCGGGAGGCGGAGGCCGAAGGAAAGCGGTGGCGATGGCACAGGCGGAGCACGCGGTGGTGACCATAACAGCGCGCAAGAACAACGAAGTAAAAAGTCTCGTTGAATTGATTGATTACTCCGGGTGTTTCCGGGCGCGTCTCTGGCTGTGATCGTTAGTCCCGTAAGGGTAGTGAATGCTGATGCTGAAGTGATGTTCTTCCCCGCTAGAATGTGAGATCTGGGGCGACCCACACGTCGGTTTGGGAGGTTTCCCCCTCGAGGTGTACCGAGAGAGGTGGCTCAGGGCATTAATGATGTCATTGCTATGATTCTGCCCGGGATGACCTGACCACGAGTCCCAGCGATGGAAGGATTTTCGATACTAGCTAGACGTCTAGGTTGAGTTCTGTTGCTGTCCAGAGGGTAAGTCTAGCGGTAGTTTTCTATTCAGCATCAGGCGAATGCCAGAGCAGTTAGGGAACTAACCTTAACTCCCCTGACAAACGGGCCATGGTCCCCGCGCGATCTTTCCTTCCTCTTCCTTGTCCTATCCTCTCCCCTTATACACACACTTACACCAACACGCACTACATTATCACATATGCCAGGAGACAGGTCGGGAGATTACAGCTTGGTCAGTCTGGAAGTGTCTTGCTGGTGGGAGAAACCTGGTTGGGAAAACTCCGCTACCCAACGGTAGATCGGCGCCGGAACTTACCATACAGCGGGGGAAGATCACAGCCACCTCCCAAGCAACAAACACGGACTACACTAATGGGATTAATGACCTTAGCAGTTGACGCGCCAGAAATTATTAATCAATTAATGAATGAAACCTCTCTATGCGTCTCCAATGGGCATCACGCTAGTCATGACGAGCTTTATTCTCCGGACATATTTGGTAGTGTATTGTATGTTGGTTCGTTGTTAGTGATTCCGAGCATGGCAAGTACTGAGGTCATTAGTTCCATAAGTGTAGTGTATGGTGGCGGTGATATTGCCCCGCTGGATAACGAGATGCGGCGGCGACCTACCGTTGGCTTACTGGGTTTTCCCCAACCAGCTATCTCCCACCAGCGTGACACCGCCCCCGCCAGAACAAGCTCTATGCTCCCGACCGGTCTCCCGGAATATGTGGTACTGTAGTGCATGTTCCTGTTAGTGTTATGTAAGGGGAGATGATAGAACTAGGAAGAGGAAGGAACCATCGTGCGCGGTCGCTAGAATTCTCTGTGCCTGTGTTTAGTGCATGTAATGTAAGAGAAGAAGAAAGGACATAAATCAGAAGATAACGCGCAGTTCGATTGTAAAGCTATCTAGTTAAAGTCGAAAATCCACCGTTGGCGGGATTCGAACCCTAGGACCTTTCGGTGAAAGGTAGCGCAGTGGCATCAATCCCTGAGTCATGTCAGTCACAAAAAACTTTCGTATTACAGACATGCACCATAAAAGATTTGTGCCCATGGTAATGTGCCAGACCTGCCCTGTGAACCAAATTAAGTTAGTGTTAGGATAAGAAAGTGTCCTTTTTATTGATGGAATGTTGAATCTCGCTCATATCATTTGTGTGAAAAGCTAGTTATTATTTCCCTGTGTGTCAGAAATTACAGAAATGTGTTTTCTGGAGTGTATGTGGGGAGACCTCTACAAGTTCCACACTGATGACGTGAAGGAGGCATTCGTTTCACTTAGAACGCTTGATATCTTCATACCAACGAACCATCACAATGAGACTTAAAAAATACAACTTAATTTAGAAGCATCATGGTGATACATATTGAAATGATTGACCAAATATAATATATTAACTCCCGATCTAGCAGCGGTGTTGTTTGTTGTAACAAGAATGAAGATGACGACGAGCCCAGTCCTGGCATTGGAAGTGGCGACCTTAGAAGACGAGGAACTTTGTTCGTTGAAGTGATGTTGGCAATAAGGACAGTGGGGGGGGGGTTGTGGCGAGGAAGTTGGAGGTGGCGTGTCTACCATTTGGGCGTTTCGACATCCAAGCATCATCAGTTCGTAGACGCTATTCTATTCAGCAAATGAAAATATAATTGATGCTGAGTGTCTGAAGTACGAGTATAATTTCTGTAGTACATATTGTAATCTTCAGTAGACGCGTTTGTGTTTATTTATCTAAATTATTTTCTGGGAATCTCAGGAATTGTTCATTTATTAGGATTGTCTCGTGAGAACATACGCTGGGGAAGGAAACTTACGCCATGAAGATTATGTAAAAATAAGACATTTTATACAGAAACGGATTAACGAAATCATATTAGGGTATGTGCAGGCGGCTTTGCAGAAATAACACCAATCACTACACTCCTCTTAGAACAGATTTCATACATAGACAGATTTTTAAATAATTAATATGAAATGGTATCCGGCTAGTTTAACCCTGAAATAACCCTTAAAGGTTGACCATTATGTAAATTCTATTAACTTTTTACAGATAATATAAATTGGGCTTTTGAAACTGTAAAGTCAGGATTGACAAGTCTTCAATTTTTAGTACCCATATTTTTTTTCATTTCTGCTCAAACTCTCAAGTTCTGTCCTATCACATCCTGTCCATTCATTGACTTGTTTTTTATCATTATAAATAAGACGTCAGTAAGAAAGTGACGTCAAGAATTTAAAAACTTAAACAAAAATATTATTCTCTGTTCTTTGTTTACGACAATAAGATTATATTTTGTATGGCGTGTTCACATTGTGTACGATAACATAGTGAAGACTCTTCTTTGTTTATTAGAGCGTGAAAGCCAAAATATAGGACAGCAAAATTGAAAATCAAGAAACAGAAAACTCTCAGGTCTCCTAGGGGAATGAAATTGCAATTCTTTGCTGCAAGTGTTATTTTTGTTTCCAGAGAAAATTGATGTTTTAATTTGTATTGTAAGAATATTGTAAAAGAAAATGAGTTGGTTGTTAATAAATTATAACGTACGTCATGGAAATACTGTGTAAGTTAGTTAATAAAGTTAGAAGAAGAAATATAAAAAGATTTTTAATTAGATTAAGAGTTTTGTCAAGAAATTTTAATAACAAATTGAAGTGTAAAATGATTTTTAAAAGCGTATTGAATTATTTACCGTGTAACGCCAGGAAAAGTTGCAAATTGGTGAAGAGTTGCAGTGTCGTTACAAGAACTGGGGCCTCCCCATGAGTTCTGGGAGTCCTAGGCCGCTGTGGGTTCGCCTAGACCAGGGATTCTCAACCCTTTTCTTTCATTGAAAGCATTGTTTCTTCCATCGACTCCCTTTCTTTATTGTCTATAATATACATCACACATAATCACAACACAAAGAATTGCACATAAATGTCTTAAAGATAATTATACGGTGTACCAATATTTTGGTAAATATCTGGATATTCAATAATCGAAGATCCTTTCGCTTCTGAGTAGCTGTGTTTCTAATCTTCATTGTTGTGCAATGGTTACAAAATGTTGAGAGATTTTTAACTGGCCATAAAATTTCTCCACTGCATATTGCTAGGAGTATTTTCTTCTGCGATAGAGTAGCGTTGTGAATAGATAGTTATATTTAGTTTCGATTTCTAAACATAAGAATATGACCGCTGCAATGGGGAAAATTAAAGGTTTGGACGTTATTATTATAGACGAGTATCGTTATCTCCCTTATTTCGGAGGACTAAAGTCGTGCACCAGTTCCACCAACCTAGCTATGCCCGTGATACTAAAAATGAACAATGGATACAAAAGAAACGCGACAAATTGGTAATTTAATATTCGAATAATTAAATAGTTAGTTAATGTCTTTTGCATTATTTGGGATCTTGATTATACCTATCAATCACCGGTTCATATTTCGGAATAAATAGTTATAATTAGTTACGATTTCTAAACATAAGAATATAACCGGTGCAATGGGGAAAATTAGGGCAATGGGGACGTTATTAAAGGCGAGTATCGTAATCTCCCTTACTTCGGGGGACTGGGGACGTGCACCGGTTCCACCAGCCTGGCTATGCCTGTGATCCTAAGAATGAACAATGGATACAAAGGAAACGCGTCAAATCGACCGCGGGGCTGAAGGGGAAAGAGGGGGAACATGGTGGCTTACGGGCGGTTGGAGCACAGTCCGGACCGTGCGGATATTACTGCGTAGACGCGACCTCTGGATGTGACTTGACATTTCGTGAAGATATAACACTCAACCCCCAATCGACTCCTTAATCGCCTCTGACCACCCTCAAAATTTCATCGATGTCGATGAAATGGACCATCGATACCGACCCCGTTGGGATCCCCTGGCCTAGGCAGATGTTGGGCGGTGGCGGTGGCGGAGGCGGTGACCGACTGCTGCCGCGGGGAGGCCGTAGGAGGCGGGGGCGGGGGCGGGGAGGCCTGGCTCCACTGGCTGAGCTAATGGGACATGATGCCTGTCTCATTAGAGCTCATTTCCAGTAGGTCATCCCTCGACGAAGAATTCAGGGCCAGTGGTCAGAGTGGAATTCGCTGCCGCACGCACCCCATGAATTGGATTAAGGCCGAGTGACGCCCATGAAGTACGTAGGAGTATATGTTTCGGAATAAATATAATTGATAGTTAAATAGATAGATATGTAGTTAGATAGATGGATAGATATAGATAGATATAGATAGATATAGATAGATATAGATATATGTAGATAGATGTAGATAGATGTAGATAGATGTAGATAGATGTAGATAGATATAGATATAGATATAGATAGATATAGATAGATATAGATAGATATAGATAGATATAGATAGAAGCGTTGTTCTACAATTGTGCGGTTTGGCAGAATGTAGAATCATGAAAAACAAAGAAACATGAAAAACAATGGATGAAAGTTAGAAATTGGAAAAAGCGTTTTCTAGCAGAACTTAAGCATGGGACAAAAAGTGAACATGGTATTGATAACGAGACAATTTCGCGTGATGTATTTAGGTAATATTTTAATCCCTTTTAAGCCAACAAGAAACGTATATCATTTCTTTCTTTTCTTCTTTCCCTCGTGGCGTATTTCTGTCCATGTCATTGCAGATTATGAATACTTGGATTCAACACCCAAAGCTAACTGAAATCCGAGAGTATTGATGATTATTAATCTTAGGCTAGAATCTGGACTACCAGGGCCTTCAATTTATTCAATGCTTTAGTTACATGTGTCAGCCGACTTGGTTACAGCCAGTTGATCTGATCACTAGTTACTCTGGCATGAAACTGTTTGTTAGACCTAGGTAGTGCCCGTTATTATATACTCAATCATTACCATTTGAAAAATTGTTTGATCTAGAGTTATGGTGTGGAGCACGTTTCCAATTTTATTTACTTTCCAATAAAGAAACAGGCTTATGGATCATAGACTACTTTGACATTTTATTGTTTAGAATAAATTTGATCCAAACGATTGCTATTTAGAGAAATGTATCCAAAGAATGACTTATATATTGTCTCTTTAAACGTTCATATCAAGAGAATTACTTATGAAAGAAATGTTAAACAAAAAGCAAACAAAATATAAGTTTATTGTATTAACGAAAACTATTTAATGAAATTGTGTTGTTAGTTAAATACCACACACAATGATCTACATTTATATATCGAATTTTAATACATTTTGTACCTGTGAAAACTGTACACTGTAATAAAACAATAAGTCCCTTACGACAATATGGTTTATACTGTTTTAATTCGAATAGAGAGCTTCTCGGAATCTACCAACACTAGAACGTATACAAATATAATTTCAAATTACTTTAATGTAAAATTCCGAGAACTTGTAGCGACATGGAAAGTGCATCAAGAAATTACCTCAGTATTGGCCTCTCTCTCTACGTCTGTCATTCGAAGAATTCCTGGAAAGCGCAGCATTAGAAAAGCGGGATCCGCACCTGGTCCCGCGAACGCATAAATATTGATTAGCCCCTTGGCGCGGAGGTCCAGCGCCCACCCGCACGCGAGGGGCGGAGCGGAGTCGCCAGTCCGTGACGCAAGTGCGCTCGCCCTCGCCCACCCACGCTCACTGCCCCACCAACGCCCGCGCACCTACGCCCGGGCACCTATTCCCGCGCACCAACGCCCGCGCACCTACGCCCGCGCACCTACGCCTGGGAACCTACGCCCGCGCACCTAGGCCCGCGCGCCAACGCCACGCACCAACGCTAGCGCACCTACGCCCGCGCTCCAACGCCCGCGCTCCAACGCCCGCGCACCAACGCCCGCGCACCAACGCCCGCGCACCAACGCCCGCGCACCAACGCCCGCGCACCAACGCCCGCGCACCAACGCCCGCGCACCAACGCCCGCGTACCAACGCCCGCGCACCAACGCCCCCGCACATACGCCCCCACACATACGCCCCCACACATACGCCCCACACATACGCCCCACACATACGCCCCACACATACGCCCCCGCACATACGCCCCGCACCAACGACCACACCATCGACCGTATCAACGCCTATGCACCAACGCCTGCCCACCAACGATCGCACACCAACGTCCGCGCACCGACACCCGTACACCAACGCACCAACGCGGAGTCGTGTGTCTGTGACGCAAGAGCGAAGCTGTGTTTCGCTGTAAGGCGTCTTCGCCCACTACTACACCCGCCCACCCACGCCCACGCTAGAACCAACGCCCCTGTCCGGGTGAGATGGCTCACTGCAAAAACCTCTGATCTATGGGTTCTCGACTCCCATGCTCGATAGTTGTAGGATTTTCGCTAAATAGGCAATGTCGCATGCCTGCTTCACACGCTCGCCTATTCCCGTTTACTCTTGGCAGTTAGCAACACAATCACATTTCCAGCTTCTACTGACCCTTCCTGGCTCTCTCCCGATTCTTTATGACAGTCCCTTACATTTCCCGTCCTTCCAGTTTCGATACTCACTAGTACTTCCCTACAAACCGATATTTCTCCCATTCGTCACATTTCGCTGACTTTCTGCCAGCGTGTCTCGACCCCTCCGCTGCCGCATTATGATTTGTAACCCTTGCATCTGCGGCACACCTTCCGACTTTTCGGCCCTCCGCCGCCAAAAATCAGAATACATTTCAAAACGAAAATTATTAACGGAAGATGTCGATGAATAAGAAAAGCATGTGGAATATTAGAGCTAAAGTGTCAATCTTGAAATAGAGGAGTGGTCGAGTGGAAGAAAGTGTTGAAAAGCTCTATTTTATAATATATTAAATAACTTAAAATTTTATGATATATTAAATGAGAAGTAGTGGGGATTTTCAGCTTGCCGGAGACCCACTTTATCCTATTGATGAGGTAGGGGAGGTAGCGGAAGGGAAAATCTCGTGAGGACGTCGAGATGGATAGGGCGGGCGGGACAGAGAGCATGAAACCCGAGCGGGACGGGACGGGAGTGAAGGGCGAGGCGCGAGTGCTGGGGAATAATGCAGCGCGCGTCATGTGTCCGCCGCACGCTGAGCTCTCCAACCACCACCCCCCCACTCCGCCCCCCGCCACATCCCCCCTCCCCGCCCCGCCCCGCCCTCCCCCCCCCCCCCCCCCCGCCCCGCCCCGCCCTCGCCACGCCTTGACATAGCTGCGCGTCCGCCTTCCCGGCCTTCATCTTCCCTTTCCACCGACTGACTGCCCCCGTTGGGAGCGCTCCGCTCCGATGTCGTTCTGACCCCGCTACGACCCCGGTACGACCCCGCTATGAACGCGCTACGACTCTGCTACGACCCCGCTACGACCCCTCTACGACCTCGCTACGACGCCGCTACAAACCCGCTGAGAAATCGCTACGACCCCGCTATTAACGCGCTACGAATCCGCTAAGAACCCGCTACGAACTCGATACGACCCCGATACGAACCTGATACGAACCGTATACGACCCCGCTACGAACTCGCTTAGACTCCACTTAGACCACGTTCCGTCTCTGCTCCGACTCTCTGTCTCTGCACCGAGCATGCTCCCCCCCTCCCACCCTGATCTGACGCCCCCGCTCCGCCCCCGCTCCGACCCCGCTCCGCCCCCGCTCCGACCCCGCTCCGACCCCGCTCCGACCCCGCTCCGACCCCGCTCCGACCCCGCTCCGACCCCGCTCCGACCCCGCTCCGACCCCGCTCTGACGCCGTTCTCACAACACACCGCCGTTTTCAAGTGGTCTCAGACATGTCACGATTTCCTCACTCCGCACCCGCGTTGCCTCGTCAGTGACTTCGTTATTGGCTTCTTCGGATTCAGCACATCTGGAATTCCTGTTTTTCGTCCAGCTTATCCCTGCCCTCTCCAGTCTTGATATTGCTCTACTCTCATTTCCCCTTCCTTTGCCAGAGTCTATCAACCACCTGTCCACCCGCAGCCTTTCTCTCTCTCCGTCACTTTTCCTCCTCGCCCAACAACGTCAGACCATAGTCTAAGGAGATAATTCTTTTTGAATGGTCAGACCTCTGTTGGCCTCGCCTGGTCTCTTGCGCTTAACTGTAACTCGCCCTTGCTCTACGCTCCCTCCTCTTTTCTCCTGACCCCCGAATCCCCACCCCCATCTGCCCGTCGCCCCCACTACCTCATACGTATCTTTCTTCTGGCTTCACATGGCCATAGCCCCGATCCTCTTCTCCGCTACTCACCCCGACTCGCTACCGCTCCCTCTCCGCCTCGCCCGTCCTCCCTCTATCCCCCTCTGACTCGCCTCTTCGCCACCAGATGCGCCCTAAAGCCCACGCAGGAAAGGGGCGTTTTTAAAGCTCTGAGCTCCGCCTTCTCTCGACTGTTTGGATCTGTGGAAACTGCCCTTCTTTCTTGGAAACGAACAAACAAACAAACATCAGGGATGAAAATATTGGAGTTTAGGAAGTGTATTAATTTGAACTTCAGCATATTTATTCAAATATTTTTCGTTTGAATTTAACAGAGAAAAGAAAAACAAAAAATTCTTGAATGGTACGTCTTCCTCATTTGTTAATGGTAATTGTTAGGACTTTTCAGGTGCTCTGCTTTCATTTAACCGACTTAAAAGCAGTTCTGCTTTGATCTGTCCTTTCAAATTATTGTCTTTTAAAATGATTCTACTGTGCGTATAAATGATTGGTAAATGGTGCAACGTTTAGTAAAATACTTAGAGTACCTCTTCTTTCACCATAAGAAAAAAGTAATTGAATATTTTGGGGTGAACCAGAAAATTATATGAAGACGGAAATGTGATATCATTTGTTCTACAGTTTAGACTCAGTCGACAGTAAAGGCAAATCAATGATGTTTCATTTTACTTGCTCTATACTATTTACTTCTCTATACTACCTACATAGTATAGAGAAAGTATAATGTGTGGAAAAAACGGCGATCTTCGACAGAAAAACCGCTTTTTTGCTCGGATTCGAAAAAAGTAGATAGTTCTTAATCCTAAGTGACGAATATATTTTCCTCCAACATGTTGTGTAGTCAGAATCTACGTTTTGTGAGTCCTTGATACCGAAAAAAATGGTTTACGCTAAACCGTTTGTCTATCTGCCTGGAAACAAGGCCAGCGACTAAACAGAACGCAGGAATTTTACCAACACTGATATTCGACGATCGATGAAAGTGATGTCGCGACTTGTACACGTTGGAATTTGACGTTGCAACATTTTACAACGGGAATTTTCAGAAATATTCAAACGACATTTTCTCAAAATTCACTCAAAATTTTTCATTGAAAATTTGCATATAGGACCTTGTTTTACTCTTCTGTAATATTCTTAAAGTCATATTTCAATTATGGTAGTGAAAAATGTAGAAAATGTTGAAATATAGTTTAGACGCCGGTACGTAGCATTTAAGAAGATGATGGGGAAAAGCGAAAAGCTAGCCCAGACTAGAGAGATAATGAAACTTCCTAGTTCTTGAAACTCAATGCCATTCTCTAGCATCACTATCTTTCTTCTAATTTTCTTCTTGTTTGAGTGGGAAATTTAAGAACGCCTTTCACTGAACATAGTTTCTATTCACGAATAGTTATGTTGAAGGTGTAGTCAGATAAACCAGTTGCTTCACTTCTCATCTTTTTTGTAACTTTGGTTTCGTAACTTAAACATAAATTTTAGGTTCTTGAAATATTCAGTAATTATAAATGATATTTCGCGTTTGTTTCCTGTTTGGGGCCTGCCTGACAAAACGTATGACCTACAAATAATAATGCACAGAAATGTGTAAAAACTTATTAAAAAATTAAAATATTAGAAATGCTCTTGCAAGTTATTACCAGAGATATAATAAAACTTTAAATGTGTCTAATTGAAAATTGGACATAGGATTACAAAATATTTACTTGTAAGACTTCATTTTAGAAACTGATTGACAGTATTGTCATTACTGACAAAGATAATACACTTACCTTTCCAATTCTGTATTATAAGCGTATGAGTGTCACTTAACTTAAAGCAAATCATATTACACGAGAGTGTTTTGAAACTTTTCGAATTTATAAGTGCCGGATTTCGACTTTACACGCACATCATTTACAAACAATGGCCTAACTTGTGTCATTAGATACTCGTTGGAAATAATGTGTTGAAGATAATTTGCGGCTTATCTTGTAGGAATAGCGAACTCAAATGAATCTCAAGAAAGGTCGAGAAAAAAGGCCTTATACTTTTGTAGAGGGCAAACACAATAAAATGTTTCTACGAGAAACATATTTTCAAAAAGAAAGAGGGGCGAATTCCTCTAAATGTACATTGGTGTACTGCTATTTCCCAGTGTTCTTTAAATGGGATTCTGTAAAAAATATACACTGAATGTTGACTGTACTACTGGGAATATCTCGTATTATCTGTGGAATAACATTTATTATTTATAGAAATTTTCAGAAGCAAAGGAAGGCATCCCCCATGAAATGCTACTTACTTAACAATTCTTCTCGGGTGTGTTGATTTCCGGCGTTGGCTGGGGAGGGCTGCCGTGCCAGGATAACGAGTATTGGATCCCGCGTGGGGCGCGGAGGGTGCGTGAGGTCAGGCGGGGCCCAGGGCGGGGTGGGGGCGCGCCAGACGGACAGCGCATCCAGCGGCCACCGGCGGCGACAGATGGACGGCGGCGCCACAGAGAGGGAGGCTGAATAAATCAGAGGGCGCGCCCCCTCACCCCCCTCCCGCCCTCCACCACCACCACCACGACTTAGAAGGTTCAGGGCACCAACATAGTCACTGCACTTCCTATAACCGGGAGGTCCTACGGTTCGAACGCCGATGGTGCTAGGGTTTTCGACATTAGTTGCAGAGCTACAGCGAATTCAGCAGCTATCTGGAGAGGCCAGCTGCTCTGATCGGCACGGTTCTGTGCGTTCTCCGTTCAACACCACGCGAATGCAGGAACATTACCCTAACAAACGCGCCACGGACCTCCCACGATCTTTTCTTCCTCTTCTTTGTCCTATCCTCAGCCCTTTATTACACATATACTAACATGCCCGGAGACCGGTCGGGAGCTTAGAGCTTGTCCCGATTGGGGCGGTGCCCCAATGGTGGGAGGTACCTGGTAGGAGAAAACCCCGCTAGCCGATGTGCAGTAGGTTTGCTCCGGACTCATCAACTGTCAGGGGAAGATCACCGTCACCTCCCGAGAAAAACACAATTCATTACTGTTAGCAGTTGACGCGCCCGGAATAACTAATCAATCAAACACTACTACCATCACCGCCACCACCTCCGGCGCCAACGCCGTCATCATCATCACAACGTTCGTAGCTTCCACCGCGACTACCGCTGGCATCGCTGACGCCACCTCCACCACTCCGCATCCGCCTCCACCTCCTCCGTCATCGCTACCTCTGCCGCCAATAATCGTTGCAATTCAAGTGCGGTGGTCTGTGATGCGTTGATCGTCCTTTAGTCAAATTCTGTTCGTCTTCCGGCTGCATTCTCTTTGCTCTTTCATCTCCCCGCACTTACATTCTCCGATGCATCGCAAGTCGTCTTTTCCTGGCGATTTAACCCACTGCTCTCCTTGCTCTATACCAGTATCTTTGTCCAGGTTCTTCTTTGGCCTCTCTACCCGCTAAAACTACCGACTCACCACCCTACCCACTGCCTCCCACCTCACTGCCCGCCGCCTCGCTGACAGTCCGCCCGACCCACCGACCGCCCGACCCACCGACCGCCCGACCCACCGACCGCCCGACCCACCGACCGCCCGACCCACCACCCGACGCACCGCTCGACCGCCCGACCGACCGCCCGACCCACGACCGACCGTCCGACCCACGACCGACCGCCCCACCCACGACCGACCGACCGACCGGTAGCGGTAGCCCAGTGCATCAACTGATGTCACTGCAACGCCTCTAACCGGGAGGTCCTAGGTTCGAGTCCTGACGGCGGCAGGATTTTCGACACTAGCTTTTCAGCTAGGTCGTATTCAGCTGCTGTCTGGAGGGGAATTCTAGTGGCCGGCTGCTCTGATCGGTAGTTTTCCGTGGTTTCTCCGATCAACACCAGGCGAATGCCGGAGCAGTACCCTACCAAACGGGCCACGGACCGCGCGCGATCTGTCCTTCCTCTTCCTTGTCCTATCCTCTCCCCTTACACATACATTTGCACTAACATGCACTACACTACCACATATTCCGGGAGACCGGTCGGGAGCTTAGAGCTTGTCCCGGCTGGGGCGGTGCCCCGCCGGTGGGAGAGTCCTGGTTGGGGGAAACCCCACTAGCCGACGGTATGTCGGCGCCGGATCTCGCCATCCAGCGGGGGAAGATCACCGCTATCTCCCGGGGGAAAACATGCACTACACTGACGGGACTAATGACCGAAGTAGTTGAGGCGCCCGGAAACATGAAAAATCAATCAACCGACCGCCCGACCCACACACACTGACCTCCCTACCCATCTCCATTCCGTCCGACTGCCCGTCCCGCCGACCGCCAACCTGACCCACCGATCGCCATCCTTCCCTCCACCCAGTCCGGCGACCGATCGGCCGCCCCGCGCCCCGGGCGGCGACGCGCCCGACCTTCTGGAGGTCGAGCTTTATGGCAGGTGGCCCGAGATTTACGGCCGCGCGCCTCTCGCTCAAAGGCGGTTTATTGGCCGCCCGCGCCGCCGCCGGCAAACGAGGCGCCAGGATTGCCAACGCTGCCAGCTGCTACTCTCGCTCAGCACTTGCTCTAATATGAGCATGTTAGCCACTGGCGTACACAAATCTGCATACACAGTTGTTACGCGTAGAAAAATACATGTTGTAAATATTTAGTAATTTAGGTTTTTTAATACTGGTATCTCTTATTTAGGTTGTTATTAGTTCAGAGACACTGATTCTTGTTGTGTAAATACTTATTTTGATTGGTTGGTAGGTTATTGATTCCGGGCGCGTCAACAGCTCAGATCATTAGTCCCGTAAGTGTAGTGCATGCTTTTTTCCTCAGGAGATGGCGGTGGTCTTCCCCCGCTGGATGGCGAGATCTGGCGCCGACCAACGGTCGGTTAGCAGGGTTTCCCCCTAACCAGGACTCTCCCACCAGCGGGACACCGCCTCATCCGGGACAAGCTCTAGGCTCCCGACCGGTCTCCTAGAATGTGTGGTAGTGTAGTGCATGTTAGTGTAAGGGGAGAGGATAGGAAGAGGAAGGAAAGATCACATATGGTCCGTGGCCCGTTTGTTAGGGTACTGTTCCAGCATTCGCCTGGTGTTGATCGGAGAAACCACGGAAAACTCCCGATGAAAGCTGCCGGCCGCTAGAATTCTCCTCCAGACAGCGACTGACTTCGCTACAATTCGAAAAGCTAGTGACGGAAATCCTGCCGCCGTCAGGACTCGAACCTAGGACCTTCCGGCCAGGGGCGCTGCAGTAACATCAGTTGATGCACTGAGCTACCGCTTCCGGTACTTATTTTGAGGTATTGCGCTTTTGGGTGGTTGTGTCCATCGCCCCCACCACGCACAATTACGTTCATTTGGCACTCTGGTTTATATCTTCTGCCGGTACACATCGAAATTGGAACTCAGAACTTGAGATTGCATTGTACTCTCATACCTGAAGTTAGATAGCCCCTGCGTGTGGTACACATATCGGAATTATAGTTCCCCGTGGCAGAGTTCGTTGCGTTGAGTCGGATTGCTAGAGGCCGCTCCGATGTACCGCCGGCCGTGCGCGGACTGTAAAATTAGTCGGCAACTGCCCTCGGCGCGGTGCAGGCACTGCACAGTAGCGCTACATTTCCGGCGGCGGCGTCGTCGTAAATGCTGCGGGCGGTGCAGACGGACGGTCCCTCATCTGCGCCCAGTAGCCTGCACAACGCCGGCCACCTCCTCGCCCCTGCCGACCGAGCCTCCACACCCGCTTTCACCATCTCCACGCCCGCCTCCCCTGGCGCCTGATCAGCCGAACCGCGACTCCCGATCTACCCCGCCGACCGTGCTTTCTTTACCACTTTCGTCACTTCCACTCCTTGCCTCTCATGATGGCTCCTCTGCCCGCCGACCACGCCTTCGCAACCAGCTTTCATAATCTCCACTGCCCGCTAGCCCTGATGGCTTCGCTGTCTCGCCGACCAATTCCTGCACAACCGCTTTCACCATCTCCACACCCGCCTCCCATGACGCCCGACCAGCCCCCCCCCCCCCATGACCATGCTTTCTTAACCACTTTCGTCATTTCCACTCCCCGCCTCGACGTATTGCTCTCCTGTCCCGCTGACCACACCTCCACAACTATTATAATCACATCTAGTCCCCGCCTCCCCTGATAGCTCCTTTTCCCCACCGACCACGCCTCCACACCAGATTTTCCACCTCCACTCCCCGCCTGCCCTGATGACTCCTCTGCCCCACCGACTACACCTCCACACCCGATTTTATCACCTCTACTCCCCATCTACCCTGATGGTTCCTCTGTCCCACCGATCACGCGTCCACACCAGATTTCACCATCTCCTCTTCCAACCTGTCCTTGCGCCCTGCTCCTCCACGTCGCCCCCTCCCCACCCAGCGTGTCACTCGCGTCAACGCCTCCGCTCCCCTTCTCAAGCCCGATCACCTCCGCCCCCTCTTTCATCAGCACCACCTCTTCCACCCCTGCTCTCGCCTCCTCCATCGCCTTTCGCACCTACCTCTCTCCCGCCACCGCTCCTAGTACCTTTTCCTCGCGCTATCTCCCGCTTCCACCGTCCCCTCTGCCCGCACCACGGCCCGTGCTACTGCTACGACAATCAGCACTGAGACGGCAGCTACCATACTTCTCGCCTTACTGGGGACGCGCTGATGGCTCGGTGAAATTCACAGATATTCACACTAGTGAGTAATTCACACTAGTGGGTACGTTTTACGTGTCCTAAAGTCGAAAATCTCTCCACTTGATTGTAGGAAACATAGATTAAAAATGTATTGACGTCTCTCTTATTGCAAATCATTGTAAGGGTTATGATACATAGTAACAGGCTTTTGATGCTTTACACAGCTCCATACATGTGTTCAATGACGGTATTTGAATATGGCTGTATTTCGTATACTCCCCATACACTAATACACTTAATAGAGAACTTGTGCTTTCTGAAATAGGATGACGTTGTGGAACATTGTTTAGCGTTCACTGAGAATGTGAACTGTGACAAAAATTGAAGGCAGACGGCAGTCCCTTCTAATTTCGTTCCCACCATTGTCGTTAATAGAATGAATACCGAGATATCTGGATTCGTAAAGTGATCATGGTAATCACGAAAGAGGTAATGATCGTAGTATTGACAAAATCCTCATACTAAAGAATAAAATATGACAAAGACAGACAACTTGAATGATTACTGTATTAACGGATATTTTTATATCATAAAAAGTACCGAAAAAAACACCTTCATAATGCAAACATGGCCTGTTAATAAAATTGGTCATTCAAAATAATTGTTAGAAATGTACCAGATGTAATTACAATGACTCTCAATACATACTTCTCAACTATGTCCAAAACTATGTTTGCATATGATCTCTCACAAGTACTCGGAAAGCCCGACAGACAGTTCTTCTGAGATTCCTCGTTCCTCCTTTGAGAAAATGTTGACACTCAACGTTCTTGCTGCTACATCCTGGAGTGGAATGTTTTACATGGTCTTTCACATGCCAGCGGTATTCAAAAGAGTTTGATTTAAAAGGCTTGTGTATTCCCGCAGACCTTCCCTTAAGGTACCGAGCTATTCTTCACCGCCCGTCAACGTGAATACGAGAAACCTCTTACCGGCACAGAAGCAAGCGGAACACGGTGGATTTCCCCGCTGCTTGGCGTGTGCAAGAGCGACGCTACCCACCTGGCGAATGGCTACAAGCCTCCTTCGTATCCGGGAATCGCAGTTCGCCTTCTGAGAAACGAGTTCTGCATCCTGTCTCACCTCTTGGTGGCTCATCGCCCCGCGTCGAGGGTAATCTGTCTCGTCCGCTGTCGTGCAGAGTTCAGAGCGGGAATTCGAGATGGGCTGGAAAAAGTCTGGAAGTCTTGTGAACAAGTGAAGTTCCATTAGGCGGCGATTTTAAGTGACAGGAGTATCACAGGGTTCATGACCCCGACCATATGCTATTAAAAAAGTAACACTTATTAAAGATAAAAGAATAAAGCAGACGACACTAGGATTCGGTGGTATAACGGTTAGCGTATCGGACTGTTGTACCCGAGTTTGCGGGTTCAAACCTGATCGAAGCCGTGGATTTTTAAGGGCGAAAAAATCCTTCGTACGCCTTCCTTCGGATGGGAAGTAAAGCCGGCTGTCCCATGTAGTAGATTTACTGCATGTAAAATATCCTCAACCCTAAATGAAGCCTTTGAGCAAAATTGAGTTCCGCCTGTTTCGTCGTCCAAGATAATACCTCCTTTCTCCGCTAGATGGTGAAAGGGGCGTAGCGAAATTTGCGTGGTTAGACGGAAGAGCGGGCTTGATGGCCCGAGTCTCGCCACGTAAAATAAGGAATTAACTAACTAACTGACACTACGGTGAGCTGATGTATTGTTAGAGCACCCATTCCAAAGATTTTTAAAAAAATATTTATTTAAGGTCGCTTTATAACATCCAGGTCATCAGCGACCACTACCATTATACAATTTTAAGAAAAAAACATATTAGTTACATTTTTACCACATCAAATCTAAGGTATTACAATACTTTTAATTATACATGGTTTTTCAGTTTTGTAATTTCTAAAAGTTTTATTATTTTGGTACATCCGTCTGTGGAACTGAGTATTGATTTTACGCATTGATTTTGTGCATTTTGAGAAATTTTCTAATATTCTTTGTAGCAGGGTATTCAAGAACCTATTCCAAAGTTTGTATAAGCTTTTTATAATAAAGTTGGTTGATCGCTGCCGATGAAACGTATTATAACGTATTCGGCAGATGCCGGAACAATATCCTGTACAATGCGAGTTTCTTGCATTCTACTCATTCATTTAACAGTGAAATCCTAGACGAAACACTACTTGCTAACCGGGTTTTCCAAGAACCCTCCGAAATTTCCGAAACAAAAACGAAAATTTCCCTCTGTAATTTCCGAAAAACAACGCAATATATTTTCCTTTTATTTTTCCAAGTGCAGAGATAAAAGTTGTGACTTTTTTAACATCTTTGAAGAGGAGAAACTTGCGCTTTAGTTTGCGTGAATTTCTATCATATTTATATTGTTTGAAAAAAAATATACACATTTGAAATTGAATCCATTTTCAAGATTCTTGACCGTGAGATTTGAATTTAAGATTGTGAATAATGTAATGATGATCCGCATTAAATCAACTTCCGCTTAACTGGAATATTGCGATCGTCTTTATTGACACATTCGAGCAATCTCTCCGATGAGCAAACCTTACATCGCTGTTGACGAAAGCAATGTATCCACCACACCGCTATGTGAAATTCCCCGAAACGCATTTCGAAGTTAAATATCTCTGCGTATGTTTATTTAAGGAATTACTGCACGCGGGATTATTAAAACAAATGTCCAGCGCTGGGGGCAACCCAAACGTGCATTTTCCATCGCGTGGAAAGTTGTTTGCAGTGAAACTTGGCAGTTCTTGCCCGCGTGCGCGCCCACGCGACCCGCTCGCCCCAGGTCGTCTGCAGCGAATGGGAAGCTGAATTGAACCAATGGGAGCGCAGACGCCTCCGGGGAAAGTCGCGTTGCTGAGAGAGCACTGCCCCTTTGCAAGTTTTAGCTGACTCTCTTCCCCCAAATCATCATCCTCCTGCTGCGCCTCTGGCAGGGAGGTCCCAGGTTCGAGTCCCGACGGTGGCAGGATTTTCGACACTAGCTTGTCAGCTAGGTCGAATTCAGTCGCTGTCTGGAGGAGAATTCTAGCGGTCGGTAGTTTTCCGTGGTTTCTCCGATCAACACCAGGCGA
>BLKR01009352.1:35000-126835 GCA_011170035.1 Teleogryllus occipitalis
TATGCTTTGAAGCTGTTCCTTCTTATGACTTCATCCACACATACTGAATTATATAAACCTGGTAATTCGGGTAATCGCCAGATACGCACATTATTCTTACCGTAAAGTACACCTATGAGCAGTGCAAGTTCAAACCTGCGCAGTCTTATTTTTATTACTTGAGTATAGAGGCGTTTCTCTAAAAATGCACCACTTTGTCAAGTCGGAAAACAAATGAACGTTATGCAGGGCGATGCCATTGCAAGAGATAGTGATGAAGCCATTTACAAATGAGTTAACTATAACGAACGCACTGAGAAAACGAGTCCATGGACGTAACTCGCAGTTATATTGCCAGAAGCGGCCAAGCAGAAGTGGTCAAAGCGGTCCCTTCTTGCAGTAATCCCTCTATACCATCAGTTTTCATTATTCGCTTTAACTATAGATTATCTATTTCAATATCAGAATTTCCTCGGTGTTCCAGTGGTTCCGCACATCTGCCTTTGGCCCTTGGTCTGAACCTGAGGTCAGAGTTGGGCATGGCGGGGTGGGGCGAGGCGGGGCGGGGCGAGGCGGGGCGAGGCGGGGCGAGGCGGGGCGAGGCGGGGCGAGGCGGGGCGAGGCGGGGCGAGGCGGGGCGAGGCGGGGAGGCGGGGCGAGGCGGGGCGAAGGCGAGGCGGGGCGAGGCGGGGCGAGGCGGGGCGAGGCAGGACGAGGGCGGGACGAGGCCCGGGGCGAGGCGCGGGCAGCGGGGCGAGGCGGGGCGGGCGGGGCGAGGCGGGGCGAGGCGGGGCGAGGCGGGGGCGAGGCGGGGCGAGGGCGGGGCGAGGCGGGGCGAGGCGGGGCGGGCGGGGGAGGCGGGGCGAACGGGACGGCGGGCGGAAAGAAGCGAGGCGGGACGGAACGGAACGGGACGGAACGGGACGGAACGGAAGAGAACGGAATAGCACGAAACGAAACGAGACGATAAGACGAGACGACGAAACGAAACAACGAGGCGTGGCGTGGCTTGGCGAGGCGAGGCGGGTCTTCTGCGGACTGCGTCAAATCTATTAACGCGCGCTGGCAGATAACGCCGTTGCGGGTCCCCGGGTGACCTGGCGATTGCTGGCGCGCGCTCCCTCCGACCCTCCACCTCCACCCTCCGCCCTCCCCCCGCCCCCCCCTCACTCGTCGCGACTCGTCACCCGCGCCCAACTCTCGTGATCACGTCCCGTGGCGTTGTGCGACACATGTTGTAGAGGAGCTCTTATTAAGGAGCGCGCTCTTTGGGACCTCGCACTGGATATCTAGACCTCGATGTACGTGTGGGGACTCAAATCACCCGTAAGTCTAATAATCGTAAGTCGAAAGGAATAGCTAGAGGTGCGTCCCGCCAAGCACAATGAGAGATACACTGAGTTTATTTACTATTTATTGTTTACAAAAGGAGTAATTAAGAAAAAGCAAATAAATTGTATTCAGTATATTCAATTGTCATGATTATTATATGTAGTTCATTGGAAAAAACTTGATGAGTTTGGCGATATTTCTCGATGATCATTAACTTCTTTTTCTTCGTCTTCTTCACCTTTATAACTAAGTTGAGATGAATCGACTGCTTTGCTAATTGCTGCATTGCTACGTTTCCAACGTTGTCAAGTAAGTCAGCACCGTGATTTTTATTGAAGTGATGGCCGCGCAACATTTAGTTGTACTTGCTGTCTGTGTTAGCGAGTTAATTTGTGGGTCCGCAAGCAGAGCTTCGTAAATCGGAAGGTTCCAAGTTCTAGTTCTGAAAGGGGCGAACGTTCGAGATCCGTTCTGATGTTCGCAAACTCTACAGAACCCGAGTACCTCGGTACAGCTAGAAGCTATTAGGTTTATGAGAGAGATGTACTCGTAAGGGTGATATCGGGAGAGGAGGCTCAGGGCACCAGCTAATGTCACTGCTGTGTCTCTGACCAGAAGACCCTGGGGTTCCAGTCCCGACGGTGGTGGCAGGGTTTTTGACTCTAGCCAGATAGGTCAGGTCGAGTTCTGACGCTGTTTTGAGGAAAATTCTAGCGGCCAGCTGATCTCATCGGTAATTTTCTGTGGTTTCTTCGATCAATGGATCAGGCGGATGCTGGAGCAGTAACTTACCCACGGACCACGGACCGCGCGCCATCTTTCCTTCCCATTTCTTGGCCTATCCTCACTTCTTACTAGCAAACACATACGTGGACACTCACATGCACTATACTACCACACATGCCGGGATACCGGTCGAGAGCTTAGAGCTTCACCCGGCTGGGGCGATGCTGCGCTTGTAGGAGATATCTTTGGCAGGGAAGTTTCTCATCACATTTTACATTTTGATTAATATTATTAGTGTTCTAACGAATAAAAATATTTATGTGGTTCGACATGACTATATCAGAGCTTTTAATCCATTACTACAGGCTCAAGGTCCTAAACCTCCTGAAATAAATCTTAATGGGAGAGGGTTTCTTTGTTATTTCGAAAATACGATGTATTTAAGATCAATAAATCTTATGTAGTAGCAATACGAAAATAAATAAAAATAAAAAATTTTAACATCGATTACCAATGTTAGTGCGTATGGTTTTGGATTATTGTGGAAATATATTGTGAAGTGCTTAATTTTTTTAGGTGAAGATCATACATTAATTTTACTTTCGTTTGAATACTTTTTTAAATAATTTAATTCTATTTATTTCAATGCATTAAAACCCTTTTTATTTTCTCCCTACGTAGTACAGAAAAAGTTACGTAATGCGGCGTAAAAACGGCGAATTTTCTGCAGAAAACCTTTTATTACAAGGCCCTGGTAATAAAAATGTTGATAAATACAGCTGCTAAAGTTTGGAATACATTTTCTAACACGTGGAATAGCCAGAATCCATGTTTTGTGTGTCCTTAATACCAAAAAATCGAATGACTACAAAACGTCCTTCTCTTTGTGTTTCTGTCCGTCCGTCTGTGAACAACGGTAGCGGCTAAATCGTTCAGCGGATTTTCTCCAAAATTGATATTCCCCAATCGATCTGGCTAATGTCGCGGGCCCTTGAATTTGAAACCGATATTTTAATTTTGGGAGTTCTTTAAATTAATCCTCTGGGACATTTTCAAAATTTTCAAAAAAGTCTTCATTTTTGACTAAATTTTGTTGTTAGATAGTTTGAAGAACGTTTAAGAGAACGGCGCAGGTCTCATTTTCGTTGAAATCTCTGATTTTTCGAGAATTGCAAAAATTGGCAATTATATCGTCGTCTTCCTTCGACTCCAGTTATGAAGATAAAGATTTTTTTCCTTAATGAATTCTGGCCCTTAAAGAGACATTTTGAAATAAAGTCATGTAAAATTTTCCAAAAAGTGAGTATTTTGTTAGTAATTTTGCGTGAAAGTACGGGTGAGAAAGAACGTGCTGTTTTAGCACCACTAGTTGAAATCACAGGTGGCATAAAATTGCATATTGCGTATCATTTTATGACTGTCTTGTATTCTTTACTTCCATTTAAAATTTCAGTAAATATTAAAACTGTCTTGCGTGTAGTCAAATAATTCGAAATACTTATTCTTCAGTTGCTTTTAAATAATTATGAGTAATGATGTATTCATTCTGACCCCATATAAGACTTAACGTCCTTTGACCTTTTCCTACGATTATCATAACCGTGCCTTCGAATGCCGAATGATAAAATAATGAGTTGCTGACTATTGCACAAAATTACTCAGTAGATGTACGGTCTCTTTATTTTTGTTCTATTCACTTCAAGTATCGTCACAACCTTCCTGACGATTTTTCACGATTTATTTTTTACTTTTTCTCGGCTCTAGAGAATATATGGAGAAAGAGGATTGGAATCGGGCCAAAAATTGGAGATGCAGATTTCTGGGGTGAGATCCATTTTGAGGGTTCGTGAGATGAAAAAAAAAGTGTTTTTTATAATGTCTCTGAATGGATGTGTGTGTGTGTGTAACTCAAGCACATTAAGAGTTTTCGAGCTTCCACTTGGTATACAAGACAGGAGTAAGGTCTGTTAGTGACTCTGTAAAGATGTTTAAGATTTGTGCAGGGTATGGGGAAATTTACGCAGATTCGTACATAAAAACCTTGCAAAATTCGTATGTATTGTCACTTAAGCCTAAATTGCGGGTTCTGGGACAAAAGGATATGCACCTCCTTTGTCCTCAGTGACCACCACACACGTCTCCAGCCATTAAGACTTAACGTGCAGGCGATTTTTTCTCATTTCCTCAGTCGTTAAAGCAGCGTTGGGTAAAGACTAAGCGAGTGGGAAGGGGAGTTAGGTGACACGATGTGTATTCTGCCCAAGTGGCATTTGCTATGCGACGGTTCATGAACGCACAATTATATTATTTGGTTTGGGTGGTTGGTTGGTTAGTGATTCTGGGCACGTCAACTCCTGAGGTCATTAGTCCTGTAAGTGTAGTGTGTGTTTCATTCTGGAGGTGGCGGCGATCATCCTCCTCCTGGATGGCGAGATCCGGCACCGACCTACCGTCGGCTAGCGGGTTTTTTCCCAACCAGGTATCTCCCACCAGCGGGGCACCGCCCCAGCCGGGACAAGCTCTAAGCTCCCGACCGGTCTCCCGAGATATGTAGTAGTGTAGTGCATGATAGTGTAAGTGCGTGTGTAAGGGGAGAGGATAGGACAAGGAAGAGGAAGGACAAATCGCGCGCGGTCCGTGGCCCGTTTGTTAGGGTACTGCCCCGGCATTCCCCTGGTGTTGATCGGCGAAACCACGGAAACCTACCAATCAAAGCAGCCGGTCTCTAGAATTCTCCTGAAGACAACGACTGAATTCGACCTAGCTGACAAGCTAGTGTCGAAAATCTTGCCACTTGCCACCGTCGGGACTCGAATCTAGGAGCTCCGGGTCGGAGGCACTGCAGTGACATCAGTTGATGCACTGAGTCACCTCTGGCTGTAAATTACTTGGGCAACCTTAGAAATAATTAGTAGCCTAAATTGTTACATTTACTCCAAACCAGTACAATACCCGAATTCTATACCTTACGAATCTGAGATGAAAAAAGCTTTCGTTATGCCATGCATCCCCTTATTTGTTTGGAACGCGCTTGACAATTTTCGTTTAAACGTCCCTCCGCTGCCTTGATTCAGTGCAACCTGCTCTAACGAAAGGGAAACGTGGCAGGATCCATTTCTTTCGCTCCGTTGACCATTGCCACCTGGGAGACATCCAGATTACCGTGTGAACGAGACAGCGCCGCAGACGTGAGGTGGCGAAAAAACTCGTCGGCGGAGAGCGGCAAGGCGGCGTTGCGTCGGTGGCCTCGGATGCGGCGGCGGCGGCGGCGGCGGCGGCGGCGGCGGCGGCGGCGGCTGGACCTCTGGGCAAAAACCCACTCCGCTCCCCTCCGCCGGCGGCCGCGTCGCGTTTGTCGTCCGGAGGCGGGCAGAGGACGCAGGCCTTTGACGTCAAAATACAGATTTTTTCGAACATTTCCCGAAAATAAAAATCTTTGTTTTCTGTACGATGGTAGGAAATGCTGTGGAGTTCACGACATCATCGAAATGAAATTGAGGCGTTGTTTTGTCGTATTTGTTTATTTCAGCAGAAAGCTTTTTCGGTCGCAGTGCGTCCATCTTCAATGCTACAAGTAATAATATTAATAATAATAATAATAATAATAATAATAATTACATTAATACACTAAATTACATTTTTAGACTTATTACTTAGATGATTTTACTATTATTGATTATTTTTTTAGATATTTATTATAATTATTATTATTATTATTATTATTATTATTATTATTATTATTATTATTATTATTATTATTACTTGTAGCATTGAAGATGGCCACAATGCGGCCGAAAACGCTTTCTGGTGAAATAAATATTACGACAAATCGTCTCAATCTCAAATCGTCTCAACAAATAAAACGTCTCAATTTCATTGCGATTTCTGTACGAAGCGAGGAACACAGTCAGTTTAATTTGATTTTTACAAAATCGGAAAAGGTCGTTCCGGGCATCAATTGATGTCACTGCAGTGTCTCTGACCGGGAGGTCCTAAGATTTCAGTCCCGTCGGTGGTAGGATTTTTGACAGTAGCTTCTCAGCTAGGTCGAATTTAGCCGCTGTCTGGAGAAGTCTAGCGGTCGGCTGCTCTGATCGGTAGTTTCAGCATCCTACCAAACGGGCCGCGCGCGATCTTTCCTTCCCATTCCTTGTCCTATCCTTACTCTTACTTACACTAACATGCACTACACTACCACACATACCGGGAGGCCGGTCGGGAGCTTAGAGCTTGTCGCGGGTGGGGCGGTGCCCCGATGGTGGGAGATACCTGATTCGGAAAACTCCCGCAGCCGACGGGAGGTCGGCGGCGGATTTCGCCATCGAGCAGGGGAAGATCACCGCCACCTGTGATGAAAACATGCTCTATATTTTCGGGACTAATAACCTCAGCAGTTGGCGCGCCCTGAGTCACTAATCAAACAATTGAACGATTCCCGAAAACGAAATTCATTTGTTTCATTCATTCAATTGTTTTCTTTGCGACGTGACAAACACAATCAGTATAATTTCATTAAAAAGACAGTGTGCGCTGATACAAGTGTTTCATGAAGAGGATTTTTGTTAGCACATGCTTTTTTTGGCTCCGGGACATCTGATACAAATGTTACTTGATATCAGATTGTTGACTGTTTACCCTTCTTGTAACTGTTGAGTGTTCGTGGCATTTATTCAGTTTTCACTTTCTTGTTTTGTTACAATCTACAGTAGTGGATTGAAAGAATTCCAGAGTGTTCTCCCTCAACTTCTTCACTCCCTTGGGCAATCGTAAACAAACCGCCACTACTCGCAGACTCACTCTAATCTTTCCATCTGTCTTGGAATGTTCTATTATCTTCTGTATTTCACAACACACTTACTGTTCGTTTAGCTAGCATAAACTTTATTTTTATTTATTTATTTATTTATTTATTTTACGTCAAAAAAACAGTTAAAAACTGCGTATGACGTGCTATGGGGAAAAGTGAATTGTGTGCACATTTTCAAAATTCTGTGATCCCTACACTAAGTCATATACTACTTAAATCTTGAATTTTGAAAGGGAGAAAAAAACAACAAAAAATCTTGCTTTAATAATTTCAAAGCGACTGTAATTTTTTAATTGTTCATTGTAAATAAGCTTCATTATTGAGTCTGAAAGCAATTTCGAAAACCTCTGTATAGACCAAAAGCTTAACAATAGTAAAATGCTAGGATGTCTGCTATTCGTATCCTACGATTCAAAATAATCGCTGTCACTACTGCGAACACTCTTACAAGTTGATATATTTTGTTGCCTGATTTGCAATTTTCAAAATTACAACTCATTCTTAATAGAATAATTGGTATTTTTATGCTTCTTTCAATTTATGCACCTGTTACAATGTGACTGACACACGTATGTTCAATTCGTAAACGGTTATAATATTACAACATAGTAATAATCTCGCGTATTTCTCCATATATTCCATCGTTGATCTTCGTCATAACATTAACAATGATTGATGAAAGAAATTTAATTATTCTTTGCGCGGATCCCAATAGCGCTGTGCGCGGGCACTTCCTGCAAATCCCTGGAGACCAGGCTGGCGAGTTCCTCTTCGCTTTTACCTTCGCCATCCTCCCCCTAACCCCCGCCCACCCACCAGCCACTGCCCCGACGCAGACCCACCCCAACCCCGCTCCCTCCCCGCCCCTGCCCCGTCCGTCCCTATCCCACCCTTGCCCCGCCCCGCCTCCGCCCCGTCCCCACCCCGTCCCACCCCACCCCGTCCGCCCCTATCCCACCCTTGCCCCGCCCCACCTCCGCCCCGTCCCCACCCTCCCCACCCTGCCCCGCTCCCACCCCACCCCGTCCCTCCCCCGCCACACCCCGCTCCTCCCAAGCCCCACCCCAATCCCGCACCCTACCCCCACTCCCACTCTCGCCCCCGCACCAGCGACTGGCCCGATGCCGTCCTGCCCCCACCCCGCTGCCCGCCTACCCCATCCTGTTCCGCCCGCCTCACTCTGCCCCCACCTCTGCCCCCTCCTTACTCCGCCCCTCCACCCCGACACCGACCTCCCTGCCCTCCGCCCTGGCCTCTGCCCTCGCCCTCTCCCTCTCCCCGCCGCATTGCCACGTGGTGTCGATCCCCGCACCGAAGCCAACGGCTCAATGTCACGGGGCTTAAGTGCACATTGCGCAACCTGCTCCCGCGCTGCTCTGCTGAGCCCTTTCACGCTGCTCTGCTGTTTACCTATTACAATACGATGTGCAGCCAATGTTGAGTTCAACACATGCATTAACATTGTGGCCTCACCCTTAGGCCATTTAAAATAATTTAGGTAATAATTCGAGTGTTCAGTTATCATTCGCTCGTATTGAAATTTGTTAGAATGTAATACTCGTAGCGGCCGATTCACTCGGTTCAATGATTGCTCTCACGGGAGATGATATTAATATCGGGAGATGATATTAATGATGATTAATTTCGTCATTCATCGTCACTAAGGCCAGTCTGATATTTTGATACCTTGACCTTGAAAATTTCCTATTACGAATAGATCTCGAAATGCCAAATAAATTTCCAACTTGTTTCTGCGTTAGAAATGCCTCCATGTTCGTCCAATTGATTGTGGGGGAAAATATCTTCAAAGCTAAAAACCAAAATTCCTAGTTCACTAATTTATTTAAAGACTTTTTAACTCGCATTTTATACTTAATGGAAGACTTTTGTAATGCCCTTTTTTGATGAGTTCAGGTTAGTAATTTCAACGTACAACTATGACATATGAATGGGAAACCTTCATCACCATTTTTTATTGAATTTTTTGTTCTTTTAAACCTTCCCTTATATCTTAAGTAATGACGTATGTTTTCCAATATGTATTATTTCTGAAGAATAATTTTTTCATACATACGGAGGGTGTTAAACTTCAAAATGCCCAAAAATATTTTTTATGTTTATTTATACAATACTAAACCGTCTTGTAGTTTTTTCACGCCTTGACGAAAGTGAACCTGAAACGTTAGCAAACCCTTTCCCTGAATTCTGCATTAAAATTTTTTAATGACAATTGAAATTTTTTAACAGTGGTGCAATGGTTTCAGATAGAGTGAAAAAAATTAATGTTTACTACTTTTGCGATACCAGTGCTTCAATATCGAACATACAATTCGCCAAACGCAATAAGTTTTGTAAAATTTCATTAGAAACTAGCAGTTAAAGTAACATATTTAGCGCATGTATTCAAAATTTGAAGTGCTTTCAACCATTAGAAGAAGCCCTGAAGTAGCACCTTCGGCGGGATCATCGCGGCTGTTACGTGAGCATTGTTAACGGCTCGACGTGGCACCGAAGCGCTGATGTCTGTCAGTGATGCATTACAACTTCTGTCTTATTTCCTCCTCACGTTTTTCAATCCGCTGTCACAAATAATGAACGTCCGCGAAGTGCTGCGTCAACGATGTGGATTTGGTTCGCGTATATTGCTGCACAAAAATATTACAATCTAAATATTCATTTTTATTTTCTCGCCCATTAGAAGGTACTTCGTAAGAAGAGAAAGTTTTTCAGCAGAAAAACTCTTATTGCCGGGTCTTGGTGACGAAAAAGCGAATAAATCCGGTTGCTAATTATAGAAGAAATTTCTCTAACACATGGTGTTGCCAGAATAATTTTTTTGTAGGTTCTTCATACCACAAAAACGATTGAAGGCAAAAGGTGATATGTCTGTCTGTCTGTCTGTCTGTCTGCCTCTCTGTCTGCCTCTCTGTCTATCTGTCTGTCTATGTCTATCTGTCTGTCTGTCTATGTCTATCTGTCTGTCTGTCTATGTCTATCTGTCTGTTTATGTCTGTCTGTCTATGTCTATCTGTCTGTCTATCTGTCTGTCTATGTCTGTCTGTCTATGTCTGCCTGTCTATGTCTATCTGTCTATGTCTGTCTGTCTATGTCTGTCTGTCTATGTCTATCTGTCTGTCTATGTCTATCTGTCTGTCTATGTCTATCTGTCTGTCTATGTCTATCTGTCTGTCTATGTCTATCTGTCTGTCTATGTCTATCTGTCTGTCTATGTCTATCTGTCTGTCTATGTCTATCTGTCTGTCTATGTCTATCTGTCTGTCTGTCCGTCCGTCATTGGGAACCTTATTTACGTAGTTTCACAAATACCTAACTCCTGTGAATATGTTCTGACAAGGAGTTAGTTGTACCATTATTGCCACGATAGTACGTATTTTAAAGGAGATACGTCGGTATCTTATAATGAGATCTTGTAGTGGACCTCTGACAACGTTGAGCTGTTCTTACTGAGTGTTCCTCCAGTATCTTTTCCTTGGCTGCGGGGGCTGCCTGATACAACCTGCGTTACCAGCCACCCGGCCAGCTTGGAAGAAATGCGGGTGGCCTACACTAACAGGCGCCGACATAGATTTTGACTTCCAGTTCGCACGAGATACCAGTGCACTCGTCGACGGTCTCGAAAGGTAAATAATAATTAAAGTTCTTATAAAATCCAACACATTGTAATTATAATGACTGTGTTTCATTCTTATTTGTATTTACCTGGGAAGAGTGAGTTCTGTTAAGGCAGTCTGGTCAAACTGCGCCTGCACGAGGTACTTGCCCATCTACAAAGCGCGGCCGTTATGAAAAAACTGCACTGGTCACTTCCCCTGACTCCGCTCTTATTTCCCCTGCTATTCCACGTACGGGTGCACATGCGCCAGCTGTAACGGGAATGCTAAGTATACAGCGAGTTCGAAACCTGTCAACGAGTGGTTGCCTTCTTCGCCACTAAGTGTTTCCTCGTTCGAAAATATGTTTACCGGATGTTTTCCAGCAAACAACAGAGATTGAATTACGTTTTTAATATATGTAATCACGTGTCGCTTCACTTCATGTATGTTAATTTCTTTTGATTGATTTATTGATTTGTTCGCGTTTCCGGGCGCGTCAACTGCTTTGGTCATTAGTCCCGTTAGCGTAGTGCATGTTTCTTCTCGGGAGATAGCAGTGATCTTCCCCCGCTGGATGGCGAGATCCGGCGGCGACCTACCGTCGGCTAGTGGGGTTTCCCCCTAACCAGGACTCTCCCACCAGGGGGGCACCGCCCCAGCCCGGACTAGCTCTAAGCTTCCGACCGGTCTCCCGGAATATGTGATAGTGTAGTGCATGTTAGTGTAAGTGTGTGTGTGTAAGGGGAGAGGATAGGACAAGGAAGAGGAAGGACAGATCGCGCGCGGTCCGTTGCCCGTTTGGTAGGGTACTGCTCCGGCATTCGCCTGGTGTTGATCGGAGAAACCACGGAAAACTACCGATCAGAGCAGCCGGCCGCTAGAATTCTCCTCCAGGCAGCGACTGAATTCGACCCAGCTGGAAAGCTAGTATCGAAAATCCTGCCACCGTCAGGACTCGAACCTAGGACCTCCCGGTTAGAAGCGCTGCAGTGACATCAGTTGATGCACTGAGCTACCGCTCCCGGTTTAATTTCTTTTGAAATTTTGCATTTTTGTCAAAGAGTAGGAATATATTTGAATTGAAAATTCTTTGTCTATTTTCTTTTTGGGTTATATTCTATTAAATGAGTATGTTATTCATTGTGCATAGTGTAAATGTGAAATAAATATCAAGTCTCTAAGTAGAGTTCCTTGTTTAGTGAAGCTTTCTTAGAAATTTCTTTTGTCACCCTCACGTGCGGAGAGATCTTTTAAAAATCTTGGTTCCTCTCCTGAATGTAGGAAGCTATTGCAAATTATTGCACTAGTAAGTATAAGTGATTACAAAATCGATATCCATTTGGTCCAAAATATTTAATTTTAGTTTCAATTGATGAGTTCAAATGTTAGAGAAGTATTTCATTTTAACGGATATTTTATTTTATTTTCTAGAGGAAATGAGAATTAATTTCTCTAAATTTGGGGGAATGACCGTCAACTGACTTCTTGGAACGACTGTCATGAGCCAGATATCCGGTGAAGTACCGCTGCCCTGCAGAAACTAGTACAACTTTTACTTTTAAACTACGCAGCTGTTGCTCTGTAGTAAGTTAGTTACATTGTCCGTGACATTGTCCTTGCCTATCGTTAACACCTTGAATGCCAAGGCGTTTTTCATTAACTATTCCACTGGTGCCAACAAAACTTAACTACTTTTTCGCAGAAATAAATAATTTTTATACACCTGAAGCACTAGTATGGACTTTCTTTATCTTTTCATTTATTTATTTTGTGTGATATCTTGTCTTATGCTTAGATTAATGAGATGAAAACTTATTTGTGAGACCATATTGTCTCATACCTTTATATAAAAATTCCAAGAGAACAAGAGTCTTTCAATTGAAATACTTTTTTGGTGTTTGGTTTAATTTCATTTCATTTTAATATCTTCAGTATTTCTTTATTAGGTTCTAATTTAAATCTAAATGAAAAACAAGATATTTACAATAACCAAATTTAGTGCAAAAAGTGTCATTAAATTAGATAATATTTTTTTCCTTAGACCAATATACGCCCAAAAAAGGATCATTGCAAAACTCGCACTTCGAAAAAGTGGGAAACAAAAGATAAATAAACTCTAAAGTCATAAATTTAATCATATTACCAGATTACAAAAATATTGCAAGTACAATTATAGTATTTACAACGATTACATACACTTTAGTACATATTACAAACAATGAAAAGAACAATACCATATTGAAACAATACTATGAATATTAAGAGGACGATTTGTTGCTTATAGGAAACCTTGAACATATTTACATCAATTAGTCATATAATTCGTAACTGAAATTGTTTACAATGTAATAGGACTCAATTAAAATATTACTGTGAGACCATATTATCTCACAGTAATATTTATTTTGAAGGAAATTTATTTTGTAGTCAACCGTGAGACCATATGGTTTCATGTGGCAATCAACATGTTTGACCACTCTAGTTCCAATCTACAAACTCTTTGCCTATTTACATTTTCTCAAAGGTCTCGCGCTCGTATCACATCATTTATAGGGCGCGAACACGACCGTCCAGACACACCACACACTCGTAATTATTGATTGATTGATTGATTGACAGGTAATTCCGGACGCGTCAACTGCTACGGTCGTTAGTGCCGTAAGTGTAGTTCAGTTTTCCCCTCTGGAGGTGGCGCCCTGCTGGATGGTGAGATCTGGCGCCGACATACCAGCCGGCTAATGGTTTTTTCCCAATGTATAAATGAGTATAAACAACCTGTAACAACTATTGTAACACAGCTTCCGGGTCAATGACCCCCATCTCGATCAGGTTTTTCGTCCAGTTTCCCTGATCCATTGAGCAAATGCTGAGATGGCCCCTTGTTTTGCTTCTGGACATAAATGTAACTTCATTTTCTGTGCACGTCTTCTAGAATTCAGTGGGAAATACAATTATTCAAATTATCGTTTCCACGTTGTCGCGGCAGGAAGTAATAAGAGGCAAAATTTATTGCTTATTTATCCTTGAAAATAGATTTTATTACATGGGAGTTTTTTTGTTTGTTTTTTTCTCCCTTTCAAAATTCAAAATTTATTGCTTATTTATCCTTGAAAATAGATTTTATTACATGGGAGTTTTTTTTTGTTTTTTTTTCTCCCTTTCAAAATTCAAAACTTAAGAAGTAAATGATTTAGTGTAGGGATCACAGAATTTTGAAAATGTGCACACAATTCACTTTTCCCCATAGCCCGTCATACGCAGTTTTTTAACTGTTTTTTGACGTAAAATAAATAAATAAATAAATAAATAAATAAATAAAACAGTTATCTCCCACATGCGGGGCATGGTCTCGAGAAGAATAAGATCTAAGGTCCCAACGGTCTCCCGGCATGTGTGGTAGGGTAGGGCATGTAAATGCAAGTGTAAGTAAGGGGTGAGGATAGGATAAGGAAAGGGAAGGAAAGATAGCGTGCGGTCCGTGGCCCGTTTGAATTCTGCTCCGTCTCTACCTAGCTACGTAGCTAGGCGCGAAAATGCTGCCACCGGTGGGACTCGAACCTAGGACCTCCCGGTCAGAGGCACTGCAGTGACATCAGTTGATGCCCGAGCCACCTCCCTTGGTCCCGTAATCGAGAAATGACTTCGTTCTTCTACGAAATGGTACCACAAGAATGCAAGCGGGTGTTACGGTTGCAAAGTATAAGCTATTAATTCCAAGTAAGAGTAATATTAAAAGACTTTCACGTAAGAGAAGCTCTAGTTCAATCTCTGAATAACAGGAGTCATCAACTTCAGTGAGATGACGAGTTTCTGACAATAAGAGTAAATGTTTTGAACGACTTCATGAATTCCTGTAATCACTGTTTAGCGATGTGATTAAAAATTAGAATTAATGTGCAACTGATTCGACTGGTCGAAGGGTGTAATCTAATTTTTATCTATTAAATTTTGATAAAGTTGTGTGGTTCTTATTTGATATGGCGTTTTTTTGTTATCCCGACACAGTTTGTAAGATGACACAATCAAATGTTTCAGATAAGGCACCTTACTTTCAAAGTTTTTATTTTATATAAACACCATTATTTGACTCGAACGGATAAAAATAGAACTTGATATAAAATGAAATAATTCTAAAAATATGAAAAGTTGTTTTATTTTTACTTGGGTTGTAATTTTGTTTTCTACAGATGGTACATGGATGTACACAAAATGAAGAATTGAAAATTTTCTAACAGTTTATTTTCACGGATAAATCAAATGTATTGGAAATGTGAAGGAATGCACGTATCAAGATACGCATTTGGATTCTAGAAATTTAGAATTCGCTTGCTTCTAACTGTTTATTTCTCGAGAATATAAAGGTCTAATTTGGAAACCCCTCCATATTTCCTTTCTTTGTTCAGAAATTCTCAGATTCTTTCCTGTGAACTGGTCACATAGCTATGTCTCTTCGACATAGTTTTATAGAAACACGCCACTGCGTTGTTCAGTCGGAATTACAAAAATCTCACCACCAAGAAACGTTCACGTTAACATAATTGACGATTCTAAAAATAAGATACTGCGGGAATTTTTCAGAAATATGTAACATGTGCGGAAAACGAACTACATTATAATATTTCTTAACGACCTCTCATGTTTACTTTACAGAATTTTCAGAACGTTTGTCGGCGATGTTCTCCAAACATACCCCTTTAAGCATTTTCTGGTATATAGGTGGCAAAGCAATCAATCATTTTCGAACAGCATTTTATTAATTGAGTGATTACTTTAAAGAGATTCCAAGATATGCTAGATACGTATTTTATATGGTATCACCATTGTTCGTTCGTATGTATGCTTAAATGTGAAACACATTCATCCAGATTGCCACATTTTGTAATTGATATTATTTGATGGTTGTGTACATTATTGTTATGCCAACATAATCTCTTTCATTCTATAAACTTGTGATTATTCCGTGCGTAGTTCAGCAGAAATATCCTCTCATGGAAAAAAACTCTCTCATAAGTGCTTTGCCGAATGTCGCTGGTAATAAATTGTGTGCAAACTAGTTACAAACACTGTGTGCACGTCCAGTCGCTAGTAATAAATTATTTCTGCAATTTCGTTTTCACTAGTATAATCAGGCGTTTAGCCCAACTATGTTTTGTAGCATCATGGAAATAGTTGAATTTAACTACACAACGTTCGAACGTTTCCTTTTTCTCTCATAACTAAAATCTGCACGATAAAAAATCCACACACGATAGCTTTGCGTCCCTAATAGAATTCACCGGAGCTGTAGTTGCGGATAAAATGTATCTGCTTTCGCTTCGTGGACTGCATATTTAAACGTTCGCGCCATTAAGAGACTCAGCCCCGCGTGGGCGTAAAGCGCTTGCGGTGTTCGATCGAAACAAAAAAGCCTCTTTCCCGCCGAGCGCACGTGCGTAGGAGATGAAGGTCGCGCCTGTAGCACGAAGCGAGTGGTTTATCAAAATTGGTAATGAATTTCGTACAAAAAGGGTGTCGCTCAATTAAGTCCTAAATGCAAGAGACTTGCGAATTCTGAATCCCAATTAATAGTCGCAAACTAATAGGGAAGGAGTGAGAGAGGTGGCTCAGGGCGTTAAATGATGGCTAGGTCGACACTGGCTACATAGCTAGTTAGAGTTCAGTTCACTCTGAAGGAGAATTCCAGCGGCCGGCAAGTCCGATCGTTAGTTTTCCATGGTTTCTCCGATCAATACCAGGCGAATGCCGGAGCAGTACCCTCACAAATAGGCCACAGACCGCGCGCGATCTCTCCTACCTTTTCCTAGTCCTATTCTCTCTCCTTACACACACTTACACTAACATGCACTACACTACCACATATGCCGGGAGACCAGTCGAAGAAATCACGGATCGGAGAAACCACGGAAAACTACCAATCAGAGCCACCGACCTGTAGAATTCTCCTCCAGACCGCAGACGAATTCAACCTAGCTTTCTAGCTAGTGCCCTGCCATCGTCAGGACTCGCACCTCGATGCTTCCTTTCAACCGGATACCGGAATCTCTTTATTGTGCGACTGTTAACTGAAACCAGATCAAAAAGTAGTCACCAAAAATATCAACGAAATAATCCATTAAAAAGAGAATCACAAAATTGAATAATATAGCTTCTGCAGTAGTTAGCCCCTGGGGCTCAATGAAATTTTAAAGATGTCAATGATGGTCGAGAAGTCGATAGCCAAATTTGCACCGGCAAAACTAATAGGCATAATCGAGATCTTATTAATTACAAAAATTAATATAGTTGAAAAATAAATGAAGTTGATTGTTTTCTTATATAAAATTTCAAAACGTTTAATAATACTTGTTTATATTTCTAAAAATTAACAATTTTAATAGTTCAGAAATAATACAACGTAAACCTAATAAACCATTTTTTATCAAAACGTTTGTTCTTATTCTTTGTCTAATTGGTTTCAAGTCGTGATTATTTTGTTGGCTGTGTATTATAGAAAATAAATCAAGAGGGTCTACGCAGCAAATAATTCTTTTAAAAGGGGTCGAAGCAAGAAAAACGTTGGGAACCGCTGGTCCAGCCGGACGTGGCCGCAGGGGGGAGGGAAGTGTGGTAGGGTGGGGTGGGGGGAGGGAGTCGCTATCGAGGAAAGCGACGTATTCAACGCGGCGCGCAGATCGCCAGCCAAGCGCCGAGTGCGAAATGCTGTCGCTGTCTGCCGGACGACGCGACAGAGGCGCTGGCGGCGGCGGCGGCGGCGGCGGAGGCGTTCGCGACACACAGTGGGGTCTGAGCGCCTCCATGGCCAGACAATTTTTACCCCCTCGTTTCCTTTACTTCGTATAATTACGTTTATATATATATATATATATATATATATATATATATATATATATATATATAATCCAGCACGTTATATCGGCCGGCTGCTCTGATCGGTAGTTTTCCGTGGTTTCTCCGATCAACACCAGGTGAATGCCGGAGCAATACCATATCATTTGGACCACGAACCGCGCGCGATCTGTCCTTCCTCTTCCTTGTCCTACCCTCTCCCTTTACACACACACTTACACTAACATGCACTACACTACCACATATTTCGGGAGACCGATCGGGAGCTTGGAGGTTGTCCAGGCTGGGGCGGTGTCCTGCTGGTGGGAGAGTCCTGGTTAGGGGGAAACCCCGTTAGCCGACGGTAGGTCGGCGCCGGATCTCGCCATCCGGTGGGGGAAGATCACCGCCATCTCCCGAGAAAAAAACATGCACTACACTAACGGGACTAATGACCAAAGCAGTTGACGTGCCCGGAAACACGAAAAAACCAATCAATATCTAGTACGATATGAAATGTTCATTTCGATGTGCCTTAAGAATCTTTCGTTTATTTCGTTTTATTTTGTTTGTTTCGCTTTATTTTTTCTTCCGAAATCGCCGATAAAAATTAAAGTATCTAATTTGTAACACGTTTACTTCCAAACGCATTCTAGCTACTCTGCAACTCAGCGCCCTTTCTTAAACTACCTCTCCCAAAGCTAGTATTAGTAAATGCACTGTGAAGCGAATTAATGTACTAATGACATCTCGAGATACCTACCGGAGAGGAAGCAATTTAAATGGATTTATCAGCACTGTATAGTCAACTGTAAACATAGAAAGTTGATAATTCGCGATTAAGTGGAATCACTACCGAATGTTTTCATAGTTCAGACATGAAGAAAATGGCAGAAAATCAATTAAACTACAAATAAATAAAACCTTAACACAATAAACAGAAAATGTCTATGTTGGAAAAATTGTAATGAAATTTACTATAATTTTGCTATTATAATGAAAAAACGGTTGAATTCTTCGTATTAACATTCAACTCGTCAACGAAACACAACCTCTGTTTCGCACTTTAATGCGTTAACCTGTCACGATAAAACTGCCCCAACCAAACCAACTTGAGTGTTTTTTTTTCTGCGTACATTTTTGACTCCGCCCATTGTGGTGCATTGGCGGCAGGGACAACGTATTGTAAGGCAACGCTAGCGTGGAATATCGACTGGGCGCCGAAGTTCACGCACGCTGTGCGGGCTTCATATTTCGCAATTTCACTCAAATTAAAATACAAAGAATGAATTCAAACTTCAGCGAATTCGAGATGAATTATCAAATAATCTCGTCAGTAAAATTCACGCCACTTGCACCTGTTGTTCTTTCATTACTCATATTTTCTTGGTGAAGCGCGGGACATTGCATTATTCTGTGAAAATAATCGCAGTACTCGTATTTAGAGCAGTTGACAAGAGTTGAAGAAACTTCACGAGAAAAATACATGTTAAAATAGGCAATTGAATGCCCACAAATAGTGGGGAGGGAGAAAGGGTACCACAGGGCCTATTGTGAAAGAAATTATGAACTTTCATCACAAACCTCAATTCAGGCGATGTCAAATATTTGAATTGGCTAAACTACTGGCATTTGTTGTTGTTTTGTTAGTATTCATTTAATTAGTGAATATTATTTTTTAGTTTCTTCTAATGTTGCATGTTGTATCTGAATCTGTTTCTTGTTGCTAAGAAGGTATTTTAGAATATATATGAAACATGGTATCACAAATGCCAATTATATAATTAATTACCCCTTCGTTTCCAATATAAATGCAGCATGTTTTGTTCAATAAACGTACAATTATCTATTGAAATCAATTGTATTAGCCTTTTAGTTATCTATAGGTCCCTATGGACTTATAAAACAGTCGTAAATTCAGGCTAAATTGACTAATTCGAGCAAAATGGACTCTGATATTCTAAACAAAGAACCTTGGTGTACGAGGTATATTATTGAAAAAGTAGCACTCATCACACCGTAACACAATTTACCTTTCCATATAAAAACCGCAAGGTGTTAAACCAAAGAAAAACTGTGTCATGGCTAAGGAAGTGTCTATCAAAAGTTCTGTGGATGACATAACACAACAAAAACTTGCCGCAAGGCTACCGAGCCTCCAAACAAATAGCATAGCAAAAAAATAATAACTGGGTGTTGGTGAGAGGATGGAAAGCAAACACACGAAATAGCACGCGTGTGAAAACCAATTGGATAACATACATGGTGTACGGCGCACTCATAAGCAAAGTTACATGTGCAGAGGAG
Organism: Teleogryllus occipitalis; assembly: GCA_011170035.1. NCBI lineage: Eukaryota > Metazoa > Arthropoda > Insecta > Orthoptera > Gryllidae > Teleogryllus > Teleogryllus occipitalis. Next base: position 54,591 of record BLKR01009352.1, read on the forward strand.
AGTGTGTTGCTCGATCGTATGCAAAACATAAGCACCTGCAAATGCTGTCAAATCGTCCTTGGCACTGCGGCTCCTAATATCGAGGTCACTGCTGCTTTTCGGTTGCATCTGTCAACGTTGCTGCTAAAACTCCTATTACTCCCACATCACCTCAGCCGTTCACCGCGCTTCTAGAGTCGCACGTACATGTTTTGTAAACAAACGTTCAATTCCAAAATCTGAATCTTCTTTCCTTAGCTTTCTTAAATCCAACATCTCTTCTCTCACTGACTTCTCTTCACACACTGATCCCGTCCAAAACCTTAGACACATCGCTAATGTCACCTCCCCAGCCCTAGCCGAAGTTACGACCTCACCAGCATCGCTGCAATTGTTGCCACCGCTGCCGACGACCTGCCTCCGTCCCACCGCCCCCAGCCATCACCGCCGCCACCGCCCCCTTGCCCCGCCGCCCCCGCCGCCCCGCCGCCCCCGCCGCCCCCGCCGCCCCCGCCACCCCGCCGTCCCCGCCGCCCCCGCAGCCTCCGCCGCCTCCGCCGCCCCCGCCGCCTCCGCCGCCTCCGCCGCCCCCGCCGCCCCCGCCGCCCCCGCCGACCCCGCCGCCCCCGCCACCCCGCCGTCCCCGCCGCCCCCGCAGCCTCCGCCGCCTCGCCGCCCCCGCCGCCTCCCCGCCGACCCCACCTGACCCCGCTGGTCCCCCGCCGACCCCACCTCTGGTCCCGCTTCTGCCACCGAACACCCAGGTCCCACCCCCACCCCTGCTCTCGACCTTGCCACTGCTATTGCCATCGCCACCGCCATTCCCATCGCCGCCGTCTCTGCAGCTGCTCCCGCCACCGCCACAACCGCTACCGCTACCGCCACCGCCTCTGCCTTGGCCGCCGCCTCTGTGCGCGTGGGGATTTATGCGCGGCGCCGGCGACAGCGCCGGAGGTCCAGGCAAAAAAGCCGCCGCCATTAGGCCGCGCGGAGGCCCTCGCCCCGCCTCCTCTCCCACTCGCCACCCACTCGCCTTCGCCATTGTCGTCTGGCCTCTTCGTCGCGTGGCCTCGCGCCTGCTGTCGCCCTCGCTGCACACAAGGGGACACATATGGACACCGGATTCGTGAGGGATTAACCGGTCCGTGTGTGCGACTTGCGTGTGTGATCGTGTGCCGAAGGCGCTCACGGATCCGGTTTTGCCCGTGCGGGCTTTGTCGCGAGTTCCCACTTCAAGGGGTCTTTCCTTCTGTTGTTGCCCTTTCACCCTGTGAAGAGTGCTAATTTATCCGTGGCGGAGGCATTACATCTCAATCAAACTCTTGCAGAATAGGGGGACCTCAAGTCTGTGAGTTGTGTCGATGACAGTTTTGCCTGGGAGGGGGGGGCACACGTGTACGTGCTCGCCCCGAACGGGTAAAATATTCACTCTTCCCAAACGTGTGTGAGCTCTTGCATTCCTTTCCCTTGCAGATTTCGTCAGTGCACCGTTTTCCTCCATATTTTTTTCTCTTTTCTAGCCTCTTTTTCAATGACCTTGTTTTACGCGTCTTAATCCTCACATTGGCCCTTGCTTTTTTCCTTATTTCTTTGCATTTCATTGTTCTTGCATTATTAGTCAACGAATAGTTTTCTTCGCTTAAATTAATTTTACTTTTCTTTTTTCTTTTATTATTCATGTATTTCTTATTATTTTCTCTTGCGTCTCTCTGCCTGTACACCGGCTCATTTTTCGCATTTTCGGAACTTTACTACCTGAAACATTTTTACATAATTTTTAATCATGGATTTGTATTCTGATAATTCAATTTCCCTTCCCCACAATCACCACTGGTCACTCTTTCGCATCTTTTCATTTTTGATTTGTTTTATATTTCGCCTCCGATGCGATTTCTCTCTTCTTGTTCAATTTTCATTTTATGCTTTAAAATTAGTATGCCTTTCCGTATTTTTTATCTTTGGATTTCTTCGTCATATTCTAGTTCAACAACATATCCTCTTTTCCTAAGACTGTTGGTGGTATTTTGTAGTAAATAAACTACACGAATTAATGATTCGAGAGTTATCATTTATACATTAAAATTACGATTGTCTCGATCAGAATATATTTTTTCTTACGGCAAATAACATTATGCAAATACGTTTGCTCATTATTCAAATTCTCTGTGTAGGTGGGCTTCTTGCTGGTGTTTCAAAATCGGAGAAATGAAAAAAAATAATGACTACTGTATCTTGTAAAAAAACAAACAAACGTAAAGCATACACACAAGGTTAGAATTAATTTTACCCATCTAATAACTTTTACAAGACCAAAGTGTCCACCGCTACCGCCTCAGCCACTGTCTCGGTCTCCGCCACCGACGCCGCTACCGCCTCGTTCATTACAGTGGCCGCCGCTACCTCTTCTATCGTTGCCATTGCCATTCCTACCGCCACAAACACCGCCCTTGTCTCCGTCACCTTCCACTGCCACTGTCTTCCTCCCTATTGCCACTGCCATTCACACCACTGCTGTTGACATCGGCGCCAATGTCTAAACCTACCGGCGCCGTTGTCTAAACCTTTCTCTGGTCTGCTAGTTGACGGTAGTTCGGCGCCGGATCTCACCATCCAGTGGGAGATCACCGTCACCAGCCGATGACAAAACATGCACTATACTTACGGGAATAATTACCTCTGTAGTTGACGCGCCCGAAATTACGAATCAATCAATCGATTTCTCGGTCCACTACTTCGCAACTACACGCCACCTACTTCTACTCCGCTGCCACCTTGCACCTCCGATGCCACCGCCGCCTGCACCATCGCCTGCACCATCGCCTGCACCATCGCCGTCGCCTTCGCCGCCGCCTCCGCCGTCGCCCCCGCCAATGCCTTCGCCTACGCCGTCGCCCCCGCCAACGCCTCCGCTAACGCCTACGCCGTCGCCCCCGCCAACGCCTCCGCCAACGCCTAAGCCGTCGCCCCCGCCAACGCCTACGCCAACGCCTACGCCGTCGCCCCCGCCAACGCCTACGCCGTCGCCCCCGCCAACGCCAACGCCTCCGCCAACGCCTTCGCCTCCGCCTCCGCCTCCGCCTCCGCCTCCGCCAACGCCTTCGCCTCCGCCTCCGCCAACGCCTTCGCCTCCGCCTCCGCCAACGCCTTCGCCTCCGCCTCCGCCTCCGCCGTCGCCTCCGCCAACGTCTTCGCCTCCGCCTCCGCCAACGCCTTCGCCTCCGCCAACGCCTTCGCCTCCGCCTCCGCCAACGCCTTCGCCTCCGCCGTCGCCTCCGCCAACGTCTTCGCCTCCGCCGTCGCCTCCACCGTCCCCTACGCCACCGCCTCTGCCGTCGCCTCTCCCGGCGTCACCACCTCGTGTGGCGGTGGGACAAGGCCACTGCGTCCAACCGGGACAGGTTTGCGGGTGGCAGGACGCGGGTTCGAGTTCATTTTTTGGCCTCCTTATGTGGCGTAAGAACCGCCGGATTTCCATATCTGCTCTATTATTAGTTGCCTGTCTCTCTGCCTGGGCTTTGTTCTTGACCTTAGGCGCATGAAATGGGGAGTAGTAAATAAATGATACTGCGTGAAAACATGTCGTCCATACTTTAGGTGTTATTGCGTAGCTTGACAATCGACGCGATAACATCGATACTCGCGTCTGAGCCGTTATTTTGATACAATGAAAAGACGCAACATCTTTACAACACCTTTACAGAAAGCTTTGTCACATATATGCTGTATGCATTAAATTCTATTTACCACCACCAACACTAACACTACACACTAACACCAGAGTCAAAACGAACGACAGCAGCAACACAAACACCAACGCCAACGCCAATACGGACGCCCAGACGAATACAAACACCACCAACAACGGTAATCATATCATTAAATTCTACACCAGCACTAAATTCAACACTAAAGCCAACACGAACACTCAAGATAGCACTAAAGCCAACTCTAAAGCCAACTCGAAAGCCGTCACTAAAGCTGACACCAACGTCTACACAGACGTTAACACCAACGTCAACACCATCGTCAACACCATCGTCAACACCAACGTCAACACCAACGTCAACACCAACGTCAACGTCAACACCAACGTCAACACCAACGTCAACGTCAACGTCAACGTCAACACTAACGTCAACACTAACGTCAACACTAACGTCAACACTAACGTCAACACTAACGTCAACACTAACGTCAACACTAACGTCAACACTAACGTCAACACTAACGTCAACACTAACGTCAACACTAACGTCAACACCTACGCCAACCTACGTCCCCGCCACCTCCTTACTTCATCTTCAAGGCGGTGCTCCCATCGGCCCCGCCCCCACCACCACCCCCGCCAGCCTCATTCCTGGAAGCGCCCGAAGCGGAACGCGCGGCGCTGCGCGGCCTTGCCCTTCGGCGGCGCGCCCTCCCCTCCCTCCACCCCTACCTTCAGCACTACGCCTGGTATTACGTAACGAGGAGGAGCAATAATAGCCCACTGCTTGTAAGGGAAAACCCTTGGTTGTTGTTGTTGTTGTTGTTGTTGTGGTGTTCCGGTCCACAATTTTTATTATGTTTGCTCCCGTTATTTGTGTTTTTTTAACATAAACAAGAAGCACATTGTTTTTTTAACATAAACAAAATAAAGAAGTTACTACTCAATGGTAGGCGTTTTTTAAGTTTTAAATGAGTAAAACTGCGTTGAGTAACAATTACTCCGCCTTCCTGCATTCTAGTTCGTTTTCTTTGTATTTTACTGTATGAACTTACATTTACATGTGATTGAAATATGTGCTCGTGAAACTGCAAAATGTCTAACAAATAATTTATGAAATTGAGATTTCGACATAGAACTAAGAATACTCTCTCTTACAAAATATCATATTCCAAAAATAATATTTTGGTGCCTAATTGCAAAAACAAAATGTTGTATACCTAATATTTGTAATATTCTAGCAAATTGTTGTATGCCACATAGTTTAAAAGCAATTAAAATTTTCAAATTCAATTTATTGTAATGATAAAGTATGAATCTAACGACATAAAACATGTTTAAATCAAAAGTCTAGCTTGAAACACTAAAAGCCTATAGTTTTTTAGTTCTCCTCAAAATGTAGTTATTCTTGGTAACGACATGTTGAAGCTTCATGAACGAATTCTATTTTATTTTTTATAAATAAAAAAATTTATTCCAACAACACGATACCTTGAAGGGTTAATTTGGACACAAGCTGTACGACTAGATAGTAGGAATACCATTGCTCCCTGCAGAAGAATTCTAGCGACCAGATGCTCGATCATTAGATTTCCTTTGTTTCTCCATTGAATATCAGGCAAATGCCACAGAAGTATTCTATAAAGTAGGCCATGGATCGCACGCAATCTCCTTTTCGGCATTAGTTCTTCTCCTCTGTCCATTCATACCCACACAAATTTCGAGGTATGTGTATCACACTATCACACGCGTTGGAGCTTAAAGCAAGTCTCGGCTGGGAGGTAGCTTTGACCGCTCTCTACTCCTCAGCTACTTAGCGAAGTGGCTTAGGATGTAGGGAGCTGACTTCGCATTCGGGAGGTCTGGGTTCGATACCCCAACCGACCATCCTGACCGAAATTTTCGTGGTTTCCTTCAGTCGTTCAGCTAAATGCTGGGATGATTCTACTGAACGGCTAGGTCCGCGAAACCGGCGTCGATAGCCGAATTGAATAATTGCGTGGAGTCACGAAGGTTAAGCAAATTCGAGACATGGCGGTTGGTGGTTGGATGACCGACTAGGGATCGCGGAATCTAACGGCACCGAAGCCAGTTGCCCTTTACGGGACATGTAATGGCTAAATACAATTATCCCTCGTCTTGGTTGAGAGAGATGTCTGCTCGGGATAGAAAACCCCTAAAGTTGACGAATAAGTCTGTGTCGGATCTTACGATCCAGTGGGAAAAGGTCACCACCATTTTCTGACTATAATATACACTACACTCACCGGTCTAATGGTCAACACACGAAATACCCACTCACGTGCTCTCTCCAATCTGCAGCCTTCTCTGATCTCACTTCGCCTCACCCAGCGCCGCCGCCTCCCATATACACGCGCATATGCCTTACAAAGAGAATTTTAAATGCCCTTTTCTGTCAGAGAGAAATTATGTTTCAGGAAATGAAATCAAATGTTTGGTTCTCCACTTCACGAGCCCGTGAAACAATTATAGATCGTAACAATAAAATGTGAATAAAGGAGCCTCTGCACGATTCGTGAACTGGAGAATTTGTAGAGAGAATGGGGAAAACAATACATTTCGAAAAATTTCCTCTTACCTTGTTCTGCGCCTAATAAAAATAACAAATATGCTGTGTTGCAGCGGATGCACCGAAGATAGCACTTACTTCCAAAAGCGTGAAAAACCTGAATGATTTCGCATTCTGTTCAGGTTGCTGCTTCCATTTGTCACGTACTCCTGTCAGAGCGTTACGATACACTTGTTCTGCCTTGTTCTCTTCCAAGAGATTGCTTTGTTATCGGAACGGAGCCAATGTTCCAAATAAGAGGAATACGTTGGCAAATGTTCAATTCTACAGTCTTGTGTCTCACGTGAATCTGTTCAGTCGTTTTGGCTCTGGACTTATCACACTTGCAATTTGCATTTTAGCTTTCATGCCCGACACACGTTCTTTTGGGAAAAGATATTCGCATGGCAGAACGATCGAAAGCTCTTTATCGTAATATATTGGTCAAGGTTTGTGATGTTGTTAAACTCGTTTGATGGCACGAATATGTATCTTCTGTTCCAAATGTCTCACAAATATTTTATAAATGTTTATCCTAACAGAGATATAGTAGTGTTGGTAAAGAGTATTGAATAGAAAGTACAGTTTATAATACGAACGATAAAAGTACAAAATAAAAAGTAGTATCGCTACCAATAAAATAAGCATGTAAGTTGTGTAGCAATCATTCAACTATTAGTACAAATATTTTTTCATTAAAAGAAAATTATTTTCGTCAATGCATAGTGCATGTTCAGAAATATCTGCAAAGTAAGTTCTTATCAATTTCTAACCTGCCAAATCTTACTGATCACGACATTACATGGGGAGGAACAGAATGTTAATTGATGTAGATTGGAAACTGATTTTTTTGCTTACGTCAGGGAGGTTCATAATCCAACGTTTTTATTTAGTGCAAATAACACTAGGTCTTTTTTTCGTCACAACTCGATGGGTTGGTTGCCACGGACTCTTTGCCTCCTGATTGTCTTCGGGATAAGAATTCTTAGCTAAAGATGTTCTGAACGCGTGTTCTCGTGATCCTGCACGTAGCTTCGCTTTGCTGCACTTGTGAATCTGCAAGTTGATCCGTTCGCCACGAGGTGAGCAAATCTGAACGTGTAAAACTGAGAAAATGTGGGCTCAGTCGGGACATTTTCTTTTTCTTTTTACTTTCTCGCCTTACTACATAAGCAGTAAAGAGAAGGGATTTAATAGTGCGTGGGAAATTGGCAATATTTCGACGGGGAAACACTTCTTGTCTGGCTCTGGTAACGAAAGAGGTGGATAAATCGTGTTCCAATATGTAATAAATTACTTCCTCAACCATGTGTGATAAAAATTACGTTTACGATTCCTAAAAATCTGCGAAGCGTCTATCTATACATGAACCAGTTCGTTTCAACAACTGTTGGTACGACTGTGAGTTTCTAAGGTTCGAATACAGAAGGAGAGGATTTTCAACAGAAGCTAGATAGCTAAATCAAATTCATCCCCTGTCTGACGGAGAATTATAGCAGGCAGAATCTGGCATGGGTGGTTTTCCGTGGTTTCTACCACGAAATACCAGGCGAATGCCGGGGCAGTACATTAAGGGCCAGAAACATCATGCGATCATTCCTTCCTCATTCTCGTCGCTTCCTCCCTCCTTATACATACACACGTATATACAATTACATACGAATACATACTTGCAATGCACTACTCTATCACATGTCGATTGAGCAGAAGGGAGCTTAGATCTCGGGAGACCCGACTGGCGGAGATTCCTTGCAAGAGAAAATCCGCTGCAAGCCTATGACCAGGTCTACAGCATTCTAGCCAGGGAGGGAAACAGCTACCGCCTGGCGAGAACATTCACTACACTAACGGAACGAATTTCTATACATTTCAGTTTACACGCTCGGAAACACAAAATAATCAGACAATCGATTTCGGCTACCCAGGACGGATTATCTAAAGTTATTCACTAAATACTGAAATTCCGTCGTGTAAATATCCCGGTCATGTGACCCGAAAGCATGTGGACCCAAATAAAGACGCTCTTTTGACATGCCGCCTGCGAGCAGGTGTTGGCTCTGCCAGCTGCTCCAAGAGATAGGCGCGCACGCGTTGTCTAATAATTGCCACGCGTCGTTCTCGACGGAAAAGTCAATTTACGAGCGCGCGGTAAAAGGCTACAAACACGCACGGCCGGCGTGCCGCCGCGTGCGGCTTCAATAGCTCGTCACTCGCCGAGGAGTTGCTGCTTCTTTTGGGCAACAAAAGAGCAACACACCATCGACATAAAATCGTCAAGGCCTTCGACGCGACCGTCCCTCGACCCTTGGCGTCCAAAGGCGTCAATGGGAGGCAATTGCTCCGTGCGAGGAGACAAGACCACCTCGTCTGTCCGAAGCGCGCCTTTGTGTCTGAACGAGCTCCAAAGAGTTTGTGAAATTTGGTGAAATTTCCGGCTGCGTTCTCACGAAGCTGGATGGCGAAAAAGTACACAAAATTGTGTTTCCCGTGATTTGAAAGGGTTCTACCTGCGTGCAGGGACACTACTCCCAAATCTCTGAGGGGAAAAAACGATCCTTTAACGTGTGTATTGGAGAAATGGCTGGAATTTGCGATGGACAAATTCACGTATTGGAAATTATTCTTTCTGTTATCGATTACAAATACTTTCATGATTACATAACAAAGTTGTGGTGTGTACTACGAATGTTAAATGGTTCATTACGAAACGAATAAAACAATAACTAAAAAATAACAATTACTAAACTATGATATTTTAAATGAAATGGTAATAAGATTTTATTTATCTTCGTGGCTGTCGGCAGAGCTACGTTGCTTTTTCTGAATACAAGGGGATGTGCATGTGCTTCCTACCGGCAGTCCAATCATTGCTGGTGCAACAGGTTCTTTTTCTCGTGATCCCGCCCGGAGGAAGAGCAGCTACGTCATTACAAGGGAATTGTTCACTACGCATTCGTGTCCTTTCAGAGAACACTGCTGCAGTTCCAATAGTCTATTACGAGCTAGGGAATCTCAAGCGACAGATGTGATTGACAGTGATAGTAAAAGAAAGATTTTTAAAATTCTAGTCATTGTCCCTCAAAATTGTGCAGTGTATCTAAACTCGTAAAACCTGTAGTTTACATACATATATTACATATTAGTGTGTCACATTTTATTCTAAATTGGTCTGGCAAGAAAACTCCTGTGGCCAATGTATCTTCCCACATAGTTTCCACACGGATTTGATACCTATATGCTAATAGCGAGCAGAATCTATGGTATAAAAAATAATGGTTTCGTGAAAAAACAAATTTATTCATTAAAATCATGAGTTTATATCGAATTGTATTATTATATGTTATTTACATTAACAAAGATACCATAAGTCTGTATCTCTCCTATAGATTCTCAAATCGTGTAATTTCAAGTGAAATATCATTGTCAAATATGTTTTCAACCACCAAATTGTGAGCGAAAAGACTGCGCGTTGGATAAAACGCCAGATTACTTTCAGGGAGATCGATGTTTTTTGCTGTAAAGTGACCTCTTAATTTGGCGCACCGTAACAAGCAGATACCAGAATCTGCCAATTTTGTGATGATTTTAGTGGCTTTCACTTGTCACGTCTTCATTCTTTAGGCCAGGATTAATCTAAGAAAGTTTTACATGAACATGACTAATAGTGAGTAACCTACGTCTCAATTTACCTATGATCATACCAACTCCAAACACACAAATCCATTCCTGTTTCTAAATATGGTATTGATTTCCCTTTTCCACAGAAATTAGCAGAAAAAATGCGACCCCTGGCCGTGTAAGAGGTGTCTATGGTTTTGTTATCCAACTCGGACCGCGAAATGAGAAATCAAAGAAATATTCTCTATTTTGTGTGTAATGAAAACATCTGATAGTGTTAATCCCCCAATTATCAGGCAATCGCGGACCGATTGAATTCTCATACTCAGCGCGTCACTGTTTACTACACACGTGGCATCATGTCCCAGCAGGGCTCCAAGGAATAGGCAACCCGCAATAAAATATTTGGTTCTCACGTGTTTCCTTTGGAAACGCAACTTTTTAATCGTTTTTTATGTATAAGGAGCTGTTGTATACTGTGTATCAGCATACACTGAACAACGTTTCTGCAGTATCCGTTAAGACTTGAAGTGAGAGTTTTGTTAAATTGATTTTTGATACTTTCTTCCTACGTAAAGAGAAAGTCATGTAATGTTGCGCAAAAAAACGGCGAATATCCGGCAGAAAATCTCTTATTACCGGGCCCTGGTAACGAAAAGTGTATAAATCCAGTTGATAAATTTAGAAAGAAAAATCCTCCAACACGTGGTGTAGCCAGAATCCATATTTTGTAGGTTTTTGATATCGAAAAATTGAATGACGGTAAAAGCCAATCTGTCCGTCTGTGAACAACGCTAGTGGCTAAACCGTTCAGCCGATTTTCCCCTAAATTGATGTTCCACAATCAATCTGACCCCTTGAATTTGAAATCGATATTGCAATTTTGGGGGTACTTAACATGAAGCCCATGGGACATTTTCAAAATTTTCAAAAAATAGCTTTAACTTTTTTGATTAAGTTTTGTTCTGCGCAGTGCGAAGGACGTTTAAGAAAATGGTGCAGGTCTCACGGTCGTTGAAGGCTCTAATTTTTCGAAAATTGTAAAAGTTCAAAATTTTTTCGCAGAATTCCTATACACTACAATATTAAAGATAGATTTTCCCTAATAAAATGTGTTCTTTAAAGATGTATTTTGAAATAAGATCATTTACTATTTCTCGAAAATTTGATTATTTTTCGCGTAATTTTGCTTGGAAATACATGGGAGAAAGTGCATGTTTTTTTAGCACCACCAGTTTGCAGGATTGTTATGAGAGTATGCAATTGTTGTCCTTGAGCAATTTTCGTGCTACGTTTTGGGAAACCAGTTTGTGGGGTTTTGTTCAGAACCATTTTTAGTGCTGCAGACCACTAGACTTACCCAATCCAGTTAATTGGCTTTATTAAATGAAAGGCTGAAGTACAAGTGAATTACGTATACTTTTATTTTCCTTTCTAATTTATGCGTTGCTAAGATCATAAAAACTTTCCAAACATCTGCTCCCCAGAAAGATGATATGCAGAAAATATTGTTGAATATTCTACAAACATTTAAATAGTCACTTGAATAAACGGAGTTAGAAGGGTCCTTAAGATGGATTAGAGGGGACGTGGCGAGTGACCGCGTTACTGGAAAGAAATGAATGAGCTAGTCCCATTAAAAAAGACGAAATGCGAATATATGTTGTTTTAAACGAAGGTATCATGAAATTTTAATCAATTATACAATTTATTAATGGATTGTATGTTTAATGCAAAAATGGGATTGCGATGTCTCCCAAAAACTGTTCAAAAAGGGGAAATGCGAAAGGAAGGGAAAGAAGAGGTACCGAAAATGGTCCATTGGTCATTAGTCCCGTACGTGTAGTGCGTGTTTTTGCTCGGGAGGTGGTGGTGGTCTTCCCCCGCTGTTTGGCGAGATCCGGCGCCGACCTAATGTGTGTTAGAGGGGTTTCCCTAAACAGGTATCTCCCACCAGCGGCACAACGTCCCAGCCGGGACAAGCTCTAAGCACCCGATTCGTCTCCCGACCTGTATAGTAGTGTAGTGCATGTAAATGCAAGGGGGGAGGATAGGACGAAGAAGAGGAAGGAAAGATCACGCGCAGTCCGGGGCCCATGGCCCGTTTGTGAAGGTACTGCTCCGGCATTCGCCTGATGTTGATCGGAGAAACCACAGAAAACTACCGATCGCAGCAACCGGCCGCTAGAATTCTCCTCCAGACAGTGACTGAATTCGACCTAGCTGACAAGCTAGTGTCGAACATTCTGCAGCCGACTGGACTCGAACCTAGAACCTCCAGTCAGAAGGACTGCAGTGACATCAGTTGATACTCTGAGTCATCCCTGCAATAAAGCGTTAATGATGCCACAATACACTTTGTTGCAATTGTCATTAAAACGTATAAATACGAATGCATTAGTATCAAAAGAAAATAGAACTAAGTGTCTGGTTACACCTAATTAATACTCAAAGGAAAGAAATAACGTATCAACCCTCATTCGTGGAACTACTCCAGCATTCAACCGCAGTAGGAAAACCGCCAACCTACTCATTGGAAATACTGACCACACGCGGCACTCGTTGTCGGAGCGGCGGTGGCGGTCACCTGGGCGGACCACCCTGCCTGCGCGGCACGGCGGTCGGGGAGGATTCCTGCGCCGTGAAGTCAGCCGGGGCGGGGGTGGGGGTGGGGGCGGAGGCGGCGCGCGTGGCTCAGAGCAGCGGGAGGGGGCGGCGAACAAAAGAGCAACGTGGGGCCCCCTCGGGGCGCCGGGCACCCGGAGCGGCCCCGTCTCACACCTCGCCGCCCCCGCAGTTGAAGGGGTGGAGGAGTGTCTGTAAGTTCGAGATACGGAGCAGTTTACCCGTGCGGGTAAACGTGAGCCTCGGCGAGCACACTGATCGGTAGTTTTCCGTGGTTTCTCCGATCAACACCAGGCGAATGCCGAAGCAGTACCCTACAAAACGGGCCACGGACCGCGCACGATCTGTCCTTCCTCGTCCTTGTCCTATCTTCTCTCCCCTTACACTCCCACTTACACTAACATGCACTACACTACCACATGTTCCGGGAGATCGGTCGGGAGCTTAGAGCTTGTCTCGGCTGGGGCGGTGCCCCGCTGGTGGGAGAGTCCTGGTTAGGGGGAAACTCCACAAGCCGACGGTGCGTCGGCGCCGGATCTCGCCATCCAGCGGGGGAAGATCACCGCCATCTCCCGATAAAAAACATGCACTACACTAACGGGACTAATGATGAAAAAATCAATCAATCAATCGGCACACCTCCGCTCAAAACAATCACGTAACTCATTGCGCGTAACACGTGTGTGAGTTACTTAATTGGTACCCTACGTACTCTGGTTGCGTAATCGGAATTGTTTTACCCGTGCGGATACACGCGGGAATCGGTGGCCTCAACCTCTTTGGTGAAACTCTCACATAACACCATCCCGTGAAAAACTTTATGACAGAAGCCCATAATTCAAACGAAGAATGTACTCGAGGAGAATTCTAGCGACCGGCTGCCCTGATCGGTAGTTTTCCGTGGTTTCTCCGATCAGCCCCAGGCGAATGCCGGAACAGTACCCTAACAAACTGGCCACGGCACGGACCGTGCGCGATCTTTCCTTTCTCTTCCTTATCCTATCCTCTCCCCTTACACACGCTTACACTAACGTACCAATATACTAAATTAACACACATGCTGGGAGACCAGTCGGGAGCTTAGAGCTTGTCCCGGATGGGGCGGTGCCCCGCTGGTGCAAGATACCCGGTTCGGGCTGTGACCTGCTACTTGAAAGTAGTTCGGCGCCGGATCTTGCCATACAGGTGATGAGTAACGCCACCTCCAGAGGAAAAAACACGCAATACACTTACGGAACTACTGACCTAAGCAGTTGACGCGCCCGGAATCATTAACAATAAATCAATCAATCAATGAATAGTGTACCCGACAATTGTACCCGAACTGATTCACCCGTGTGGGTAAACGTGACTGAATCGGGTACACGTTTGTGATTCCTGTGATGGTAAAAGTAATTCGGTTCCGATAGCCGCGAGTTAGGATAAAAATCCGGACGGGTAAATCTGGTCGTCTGTCACACTAAGACATGAAATACTCAAAAGTGGAGTGGTAAAACTGTCACTTAATTCATTATTTCGTGAATGTTCTTAAACTGATTTTCACGAACGAACTCCGTCGTGAAACGTCTGATCGCGATTCCCACGCAGGCAATAACAGCGTTTGGATTTGGGAAACCTATTAAGATATAAATGGTTCCGTTAACAGCGTGTTGTACTAAACCCGAACGGGTAAATCTGGTGTCTGTTCGCAGTACAATTTAACCCGGGATGTGCAAAACCTGGTAAAGCTATCACATAGCCCGTAATCCGTTTACGAGGACCTACATTGAGTCCATACTCCCCAGAGTACGTGGTAGTCCATTGTCACTGGCCGATGGTTTGATGTGACGCAGGCGAAATGCGGCGGCCGCTCATTCACTTCAGGTTGGGTGTTCTAAGTTGCCTCTTTACGGAAGGGATGTGCATGTAACCCTGTTACGGATTCAGTTTTCTTCTCGACAAGGAGCGAAATTCCCTCTCCGGAACAAGAATGCCCAAATATAATTTTAATGACCGTAGTTCTTGTTTGTTTTAATCTCAAAATGTCTCTAGAAAAAGCTAAACGTCGACAAAATAAAATTGTTTATTTAGTCTTGGTGTTAAACCCTCTCTTCCTGGTTGTATAAATAGAAGATTTTTCTCAGAGCCTTAATGTGTAATTCGTTTTAGAATATTATTATTATTATTATTATTATTATTATTATTATTATTATTATTATTATTATTATTATTATTATTATTATTTATATCCCTAGATCAAATGCAGCAGTTTTAGTTTATTCGATAGAAAATATGCTTTAATTTGAAGTGAAGCAAGAAGCAGCGCAAACAATAATATTTCAGTCTGCGTACGTTTGGTTGTTTGGTAACATTGGGAAATGTTCCAAACTTCCAAAAAGAAATAGTTGGTACTTCTGTATTTGACACATCTAGTATTTTGTTTAACATTTTCTCGACACAGGCATTTTTATGTTCTTTTCTTGTGACATTTACTCAATCAATAAATATGTGGAGAATTTGATAACACTAGCGGTAAAATTTGGTTAAATTTAAGAAGAAATCTACGTTCCTTTAAGCCGATCCGGAAGGGGTACCCATTCCCATGTTAAATTCGTTTTTTTAAGGAACATTTTTCTCTAATGTACTGGAACTGATGAATTGAATCTTGCCAGGAATATGGACTAGACTACAATACACACACTGACTGATTTGCACTCCTCTCCAGTAATATTTAATTTGTTTAACTGTTATGATAGTCGAATTGTTCAAACTATCTTTTACATATTCTCTTGTTATGTATCTCTTAATATTTCTAAACGTTATGTACTTATTTTATTGAGAATTCAGTGTGAACAAAAATTCAGATTCAGTGTGAGTAAAACGGCATAATTATTAGTTCTTAAAAGTTTCAGCTTTATATCTTTCTTGGATTCAGAGTACATGTTCCTTAATACCTTTCTGCCTTCACTGTTCCCTAATACATTTCTGCTCCATATGCTGGATTACCAGGATCATTTTCTTCATCCATTGTTGGTGCATTCTTAACATTATCGTTTTGTTTACTCTTTTGATTATACATTCTCTTCTTAAAAACGCCATTACTAAATCGTCACGTTGTGACCAAATCCCACCTACATAGAATGCAAGCCGCAAACAGTCAGTCAGCTGACAGTCCCCCCTTCCATTTAGGGGTTTCTTCATATCGAAAAAATATCAACTTTGAATGGGTGTAAACCAATGAAATTAAGTTGGTTTCCAAGATAAAATCACACAGAACTTTTTTTAAATATAAAAAAAAAAAAAATAGAATTTTTGAATCGAACCTCCTCAGGTTCGCCTTAAATACGAAAGTAAAACTTTGGCAACAGATTTCCCCCATTCACTGGCTAGCGGAGAACGAACCGTCGCTGGTCCGAAGGAGGTATAGTTCGCGCGGCGGTCGTGAGGTGCCGCTCGCGGGCGCGGGGTGGCGGTGGTCCGCAGTGGTTGGGGCGCTGTCGGCGGGGCAGGAGGCGCGCATGAGGGCTCAGTAGACGATGCCGGCACAACGCGGACTCCGGGACAGGTACGGCACAGAATTGTATTGGATCGAGTGTGAAATATTGTGTGAAGCTTGATTGCCATTGTTATTGTTGTCCGGTGCTGTGATTTTGACATCTAAATTTTGGAAAATTGTTTGTGAATATTTATCCTCACTGTCTGTGTCGTTTTACTCACACTATTGCCGGTAGTTACCAATTATTGTGAAGAAACTGGTTTGAGAAAATTCTCAGAAAGTATCTTCCACGATTGTCGTTTATATTTAATAATATTTTTTGTTGGTTTGTTTGTACCGAATTTTTACTTTCACCCCAGAAACGCTGTGCTTTGAGAGGAAAATATTGTCTGAGGTGTAATTGTCATTGTTATTGCTATACAGTGGTGTGATTTTGACATCAACATTTTGAAAAATTGTTTGTGAATAGTTGTCATCACTGTCTGTTCCTATATTGCCGGCAGTTGCCAATTATTGTGAAGAAACTGGCATGAAACTGGTTTGAAAAAGTTCTCAGCAAATATCTTCCATGATTTTCGTTTATTTTTAATAATCCTTTTTTTTTCGTTTATTTGTACCTAATTTTTACTTTCACCCCAGAAACGCTGTGCTTTGAGAGTAAAATATTGTGTGAAGTGTAATTGTCATTATTATTGCTGTACAGTGCTATGGTTTTGGCATCGAAATTTTGGAAAATTGTTTGTGAAAATTTTCGTTACTGTTCCTGTATTGCCGGGAGTTGCCAATTGATGTGAAGAAACTGGCATGAAACTGGCTTGAGAAAGTTCTCAGCAAGTATCTTCCACGATTGTCGTTTATTTTTAATAATATTTTTGTTGGTTTGTTTGTACCGAATTTTTACTTTCACCACAGAAACGCTGTGCTTTGAGAGTAAAATATCGTGTGAAGTGTAATTGACATTGTTATTGCTCTCCAGTGCTGTGATTTTGACATCGAAATTTTGGAAAATTGTTTGTGAATATTTGTCCTCACTGTCTGTTCCTATATTGGCGGCAGTTGCCATTTGATGTGAAGAAACTGACATGAGATTGGTTTGAGAAAATTCTCAGCAAATATCTTCCACGATTATCGTTTATATTTAATAATACTTTTAGTTGGTTTGTTTGTACCGAATTTTTACTTTTACTCCAGAAACGCTGTGGTTTGAGAGTAAAATATCGTATGAAGTGTAGTTGTCATTGTTTGCTGTAATTTTGTCATCGACATCTTAGAAAATTGTTTGTGAATATTTGTCGTCACTGTCAGTTCCTGCATTGCCGGCAGTTGCCAATTGATGTGAAGAAACTGGCATGAGACTGGTTTTGAGAAAATTCTCAGCAAATATCTTCCACGATTGTCGTTTATTTTTAATAATCCTTTTTTGTTTGTTTGTAACGAAGTTTTGCTTTCACCCCAGAAACGCTGTTGCTCGCAATATAGTAAAGTGCTAGACAAAATCCAAACCCACGGGCACTTGATGCACGAACAGACGGGATGTAAGTGCAGCTACGTAAATCATGTAACGATGAGCCACGTGCTCGGAATTCCAGACGACACTTATCTTCAACCACCGAACTGAGTAGGACGCGGAGAAGCTACATTTTTCTCAGTCCCGCATTTGCTACGTCATTCGGGGTATCGCACACGTCCTAAATTACTAGTGAAATAAAAATCAAATTGTCCCTGTTCAGCCAAACAGAGTTATGAACTTATTAATACAGTTGCATTCACTTTCCTCAGTAAATACCTGTCAGATGTATTTTAACAATGTAGTTGTAATTGCAGTCTTTTATTTCGTATAAGAAGATAGTCAAAGGAATGTGTTTGTTTGAGAATGAGAACATTTTTACGTCATGAAAAATTGATCTGTAAGGAATTCTTTCATAATTAAAACAGCTTAATTTTTTACGGTATATACTTGTTTATGAAAAATTGTGAAGTGGATTAACGAGACTGGATGAAAATTTCATTTGCATAAACGTGTGTTTATTTTCAACAAGTCACCGTGAAATGTCGTCAGCACTAAGTAGCCTGTAATCAAACGTTCTGTTTCCATCAGAATTATATTTAATTCTCTTATTAGAGTTGGTATTTCAGATATTATTCTTAACGTTATTTATGATGAATTATGTGTTACAATCGATTAATAACATATGTTCAAATAGATATCTTTTCTATTCACTTCTATACTCAAATTCTGAATCTGTCTTCAAGTTTCATTCAAGTTTTTATTTCGGGCGCGATCTTGTCCACTCCATTCGCTGACCGCTGACGAATCATGTGCGTCGCTCTGGGTTCGAAGAGTTCTTTTGGCGAACACGATTCAACTTCCAACTCGACAGAACATCAAATTAACCTGAATTTTTCTTCCGAACTGAGCCTTTAAACCGGAATATATAAGCTTCTTTCGTTATTTTATGAACGAAAAGGCATGTGGATAATCTAGGATTCATTTCTCCGAAACTCATGTCAGGACATTTCAGGAGAAACAATGTAATGAGGTGCTGTTCGTTTCTGCGAAACATTAACCTAACCTCATCAGTTCGTTAGGAATGTGAAGTATTTTTTACAAAAACATCTCTCGATTTATCAAACAGAATCTCATAATAAACATACGTCTCAATGAGGAGTTAAAATTACTTCGGTTCCATTACATGTAGCCAAGTCGTAATGATTTGAAGCGATTGCGTGCGACAGTAGGATGTAGTGGGAACACCATTTGGCCGTGAGTCGGTCGTGCAGTCGTTTTGTTGGCCGAACACAGATTCATTCTCACTGCATCCCTAGCAAGTTTGTATGGAACGTACTTTGTCTTGCTTCGTGTTTAAAAGTTCTGTGGAGCTGCAAACAGAACCAATTAGAGAGCACTTAAGACATCTCTCCTCGCAATTCTTTATGTCATTACCTAACTGGGCCAACCAAGTAGAATTCAAACTTGGTCGTTCAGCATCAGCAAGCATCAAGATTAAAGATTCCCGAATAAGTTCAAACATTCGTAATTCACTCCACCTTTCTCACTTTTCTCAATGATTTTATTTTATGCATATTAAACAATGAACTGATAGATTGTGGAAATAGATGTTCTCGAGCTGCGACTTGATTAGATTACTGAGGTGTCCTTTATTTTCCGTGAAAATTCACTGAACGCTATGCATTGCATATTGAATTATTAAAAAAAAAGAAAGACAGCTATGTCGATTACAGTACAAATAAATGAAAAATCGTATAAGAGTTCTCTTCAAATTCGGCCCTTCATGAGTTCGAGTAAATGTGTGACTAATGTGTAGGGCCGGGATAATTATGTAATAACGTATTTTCCTAACGCAACTTTGTCAAGTCTAATCAACGATATATTCACATTTCATATCGGTTAGTGCCAAAAAACGTCGACTTTTTAGTACATATATTTTTATATAATTTACCCGAAAGAACATATATTTACATACTTTACCCAAAAGAACGTATTTTGGCATATTACTGCAATTTTATTTAATAATTCATTTGTCCTATATGTTTTTGATCAGGAATATCCCAGACAAACAATTCAGCATTGTCAAACATTTTTCTGTAGCATCCTCTCTAAAATGCCACTATTGCATCGCGTTGAAATAAGTCAGTCCATAAATACCGACGGTATTGCAAATAAAAGGGCAAGGCGACGATGCAATCCATAGCTTCCGGTGTGTTAGTTTTCAGTGCGAGTAACGCAGAGTACAGAAAGGCAGTTGGTTTGTGAAAATGATACATTTAGCAGGTGATATCGCGCAGCCACCCATCTTTCAAGGGTCTCCCTCGACCTTGATACCCTTCTCCAGAAACAACACGCACCATCTCAAGAGACTCCGTTCTTGTTGTGACGGAAATCGCTGTAAATAATCGGGTTATGAGGATTATAATGTTTTATTCTGGTCTTTTTGCTAATGAAACCACAATATACACACAGATTAAAGTATTTTAATAAAATAAAATTGATACAACGATAAATAATGTTGTAAATTATCTTGGCTGTCCGGGTGACGCCGCGTCGAAGTTGGTCGAAACGTCGGCAACACAGCCTTCGACGCTGCATCACCCAGACAGCGAGGATCATTTACGTGACTGACCGCGGAAGCCTACGACCTCAGATAATTATTGTTACATATTTCTTACTTTTTAGTACATATTTCTTTATATTATAATAATATATACATATACATACATATACATATACATATACATACAAATATATATGTATACTTATATACATATGTATACTTATATTAATATGTATTCATATACATATGTATAGGTATAAACATATATGCACATACCTATATACACACACATATATATATATGTACATATTTTTCCTCTTTTAAGTACATATTATCCGGGCCCTACTAATGTGTATTGTGTGTGTGTTGCAGGGGGCGATGCTCAGCGCGCTGTAGCGGCCCCCGCGAGCAGCTGCGAGTCGCGGGCGCCATGGCGGTCGCTCGCCTCGCCCCCGCCCGCGCGCCGCGCCGCGCGCCGCCCGCGGCCCCGCCCCCGGCCACGCCCCCGCTGCTGCTGGTGCTCGCGGCGGCCGCCGGACTGCTGGCGGCGGCGGCTGCGGCAGCGGGCGCCGGTTTGGGCGACGGCCCGCCCGCCGGCCCCGCCCCCGCCCCCGCGTCCGACCCCTTCGCCCCGCAGCGCGCGGCCCCGCCCCCGCCCGGGCGCTCCGCCGCCGCCGCCGCCCCGGCCGCCGGCGACGCGCCCCGGCAGCGCGGGGGCGGGGGGGCCGGAGGCGGCAAGCTGAAGAAGCATCACCAGCATCACCACGCGGCGACGGCCCCCGGCAAGGAGCGCAAGCCCAACATCGTGCTCATCCTCACGGACGACCAGGACGTCGAGCTGGGTGAGTGCCTCCTTCACTCGCTCTCGTCACAACAACAAGAAATTTAAAGGAAAAGATTGGAGCCGTTTTTGAGAAAATTTTGGAAATGTCCAAGGGGCTTGATGTAAAGTACCCCGAAATTTTAAAGAATGTTTTTTCAAAATGTCAAAGCTTCAACAAGAGCTAGATGGACAGGAGTTTCTTCAATTTGGAAAAGATCGTACGTGTGGTTTAGGCGCTAGATTTGTTCACATACGACAGACAGTTTGTTAGACAGACAGTTAGTTAGACAGACAGTTAGACACATACAGTTAGTTAGACACATACAGTTAGTTAGACACAGACAGTTAGTTAGACACAGACAGTTAGTTAGACACAGACAGTTAGTTAGACACAGACAGTTAGTTAGACACAGACAGTTAGTTAGACACAGACAGTTAGTTAGACACAGACAGTTAGTTAGACACAGACAGTTAGTTAGACACAGACAGTTAGTTAGACACAGACAGTTAGTTAGACACAGACAGTTAGTTAGACACAGACAGTTAGTTAGACACAGACAGTTAGTTAGACACAGACAGTTAGTTAGACACAGACAGTTAGTTAGACACAGACAGTTAGTTAGACACAGACAGTTAGTTAGACAGACAGTTAGTTAGACAGACAGTTAGTTAGACAGACAGTTGGTTAGACAGACAGTTGGTTAGACAGACAGTTGGTTAGACAGACAGTTAGTTAGACAGACAGTTAGTTAGACAAACAGTTAGTTAGACACAGACACAGACAGTCACAGACAGCCAGATACAGACAGGCAGACAGCCAGATACAGACAGGCAGACAGACAGATACAGACAGGCAGACAGCCAGATACAGACAGGCAGACAGCCAGATACAGACAGGCAGACAGCCAGATACAGACAGGCAGACAGACAGATACAGACAGACAGACAGATACAGACAGACAGATACAGATACAGACAGATACAGACAGATACAGACAGACAGATACAGACAGACAGATACAGACAGATACAGACAGACAGATACAGACAGACAGATACAGACAGACAGACAGACAGATACAGACAGACAGACGGGACGGGACGTTTTGAAAAAATCACTTTTTTCGGTATCAAAGGACCCCAAAACGTGTATTTCCGTTGAAATCTCGAAATCGATTTTCACCAGCATTACATTACTTTCTCTATACTACGTATATTACTCCGTATATACGTAGGTATACGAGAAAGTGAAAACTGTATGTGACAGACGGGATAGAAATCTCCGCACGTTTGCTTGGGCTTGGACTTGGGCTAACAATGCATGAACCTCGAGAATTATTACTAGAAAAATAAATTTGTTCAGTTCTTCATCAGCTGAACCTTGTCGGAAACAGCATTATGAAACATATTATTCCGCCTGCCAGATGAACTGGAGCATACATCGGAAAAAATTATTTCTTCTTCGAGCCTGCAACATTGCCAGGACATTTTTTCCAATTAAGAATAGTACACGATGAATGGGAACTTTAACAGTACGGATTGGTATTCAAGTATCTCTTGATGAATTTTAGTAGAAACCAGTTAGAAATTAGATCAAAGATGAAGTTAATGGAGATTATATAATAATAATAATAATAATAATAATAACAACAACAACAACAACAACAACAACAACAACAACAACAACAACAACAACAACAACAACAACAACAACAACAACAACAACAACAACAACAACAACAACAACAACAACAACAACAACAACAATAATAATAATAATAATAATAATAACAAAATAATAATAATAATAATAATAAGGCCAGTCCACCACCAATGTTAACTTTTGTATATTAATTAATGGTAAAGAAAAGTGAAAAAAAAACTTGCAGCCAATTGAACCAAACGTAGTTCTCAAAAGGTCATACAAATAGTAACCTTTAACGTTTAAATAGTTTCCTTCATTACGACGGTTTCAATATGTCCTGTTAACCTAATGGACAGGCTATGTAACGTCGTGGTTGAAATTGCAGTGCAGTTTTCCAGCGTCGCCCGGTGCGCTTTTCCTGTAACGGTGCGTGGTGCCGATGGGGCAACGCAGACAGCCTGTCTCCTGTTGGGTGCACGCGGCGCCACGTCGTCCTTTTGGCCCTTTGGCCCTTCCCCGAGCGCATGAAGCAGCGCCCGCCCGCCCGCTTTGAGGGCGGCTCTTTTAGATTAAAGCGGGAAACAAGCTCGCGCCCTTCACTGGTCGGGCTTTCCCCGGGGGCGCGCACCTACCTGCCACAGGTAGCGGCGCCGACGTCAGTCACCGCCTTTCGACAGCTGGACGGAGGCTGGGGCGTGGGACGGGGCGCTGGCGGCGGTGGTGGTGGTGGCGGCGGAGACGGTGGCGGAGACGGTGGCGGAGACGGTGTGGCCGAGACGGTGGCCGAGACACGGTGGCTGAGAGACGGTGGCAGAGACGGGGGCCGAGACGGTGGCAGAGACGGGGGCCGAGACGGAGACGAGGACGGTGACGGTGACGGTGATACTGGTGGGGGCGGTGACGGAGACTATGGCGGTGGCGGAGACGGAGGTGGAAGTGGTGACGGAGGTGGAGATAGAGGCAGTGGTGACGGCGTTGGTGATGGTGGCAGTGGCGACGTCGGCGGCGGCGGCGGCTGTGATGGTGGCGGTGACGGCGGCGGCCCTTCGATAATGGTAGCGGTGACGGTGCAGAGGTGGTGGCGGAGACAGAGACGGGGCAGTGGTAGTGGTGATGGCGGTTGTGATGTTGGGGCGGAGGCGTCGGTTGTAATGGTGGCGGAAACGGCGGTGGCGGTGATGTTACCGGTGAGGGAGGCGGAGAGGGTGGTGGAGGTAGTGTTGGGGGCGGCGGTGATGGTGACAAGGGCGAAGGCGACGACGGCTGTGATGATGGCGGACACGGCGACAGTGATGGAAGGGGTGACGGAGGCGTTGGCGGTGCGTGGGGGTGGCGGGGGTGGGGGAAGTGGTGTGGCAGGGGCGGTAACGATGATGGCTGTGGCGGAGGCAGTGATGGTGGGGTGCCTGGGGCGGTAGCGGCGCCAGTGGATTTTGATTGATTGATTTTTCGTGTTTCCGGTCGCGTCAACTGCTTTGGTCATTAGTCTCGTTAGTGTAGTGCATGTTTTTTCTCGGGAGACGGCGGTGATCTTCCCTTGCTGGATGGCGAGATCCAGCGCCGACCTACCGTCGGCTAGTGGGGTTTCCTCCTAACCAGGACTCTCCCACCAGCCGGGCACCCACAAGCTCTAAGCTCCCGACCGGTATCCCGGAAATGTGGTAGTGTAGTGCATGTTAGTGTAAGTGTGTTGTGATGTTGGGGCGGAGGCGTCGGTTGTAATGGTGGCGGAAACGGCGGTGGCGGTGATGTTACCGGTGAGGGAGGCGGAGAGGGTGGTGGAGGTAGTGTTGGGGGCGGCGGTGATGGTGACAAGGGCGAAGGCGACGACGGCTGTGATGATGGCGGACACGGCGACAGTGATGGAAGGGGTGACGGAGGCGTTGGCGGTGCGTGGGGGTGGCGGGGGTGGGGGAAGTGGTGTGGCAGGGGCGGTAACGATGATGGCTGTGGCGGAGGCAGTGATGGTGGGGTGCCTGGGGCGGTAGCGGCGCCAGTGGAGCAGGTGGGGGCGGGGACTATAATGGCCATGAAGGTGCTGGGTTGGCTGAGGCGGTAGCGGGGGCGGTGGCTCTGGTAGTGGCTGAGGGTGAAGCGGCGGGGGGAGGGGCGGGAGTGCTAAACGACACCACACCCTCGTGCCGCCCACTGAGAACGGTTTTCCCAACAAAGTTGCGGTGGGGAGCAGGGCGAGTTTATTTGAAGAAGGTATAGAAAAAGTCTGGTGAGTTATATGTCCTGGACACGAAAGACAGCTCAAATGGAATGTCATTTGCCCGAGGTTAAAACATCTTCACTTCAATTTTAAGCAACTCGCCTAATTCTGTCAGTGACTTTTGATACATCGAGTTTCTCGGGTCGAGGGCGTGTCATTCATCGGATACCTGAAGAACCAGTGAAGTGGAGAAAAACGATGCGATTATGTTCCGGGGTTGTTTTCTTGTTTTAGCAGTAGCGGTTGCTGGTTACAGTTACCATTTACTGATAAATTAATAAAGCCGTAATATTAGTAGCTGAAACTGGAGTATCCACATTAAAAATTGCATACAATGAATTGTCTTTTACAGTCGGGTTAACCTATGTTAACGTCTCGCTTCGTATCATTTCTGCTTAGTACTGACATTAAGAAATGATAAGTTTCCTTTACGAATGTACAGTAATGTACCATGTATTATTTGTACTTATATTTTATGTATATTCACATATATATTTTCCTGTATCGTTAGCTATTCACATCGGAAACATTACTTCTTGTAGTTTTGTTATAAGGAGTTTTCAAACTTACGATATTTTACGTTAATTGAGTTCATGGCAAATATCGAATCGAATGAAATACCGCAACGTCACTTGCGAGGAATATCCCCAGGCTCGAATCTCTTTTCTTCACGCTTGTTCCAAATATACAAATCTGTTAGTGAAATTTCGCTGAACTCTACAATATTACTCTTTAACTGTTTAATTTTCAATAACCGTGTAACCGGCTCATTTTGAGCCATTGTATTCTTTGAGGTAGAAATTGTCAAGAAAATCAAATGATAAAAAATGTTACATATTGAAATAAAATAATTATTAATCCATGTCGCAACGCACGACTAAATACCCTTCGCTTTGAATTTCTCACTCTTCAGCGTTGCACTCGAAGACGAAGTACACGTTTCATTCCGGGCAGAAGTTCTGTTCATCTGTAAAACGTATTAAGAAAGAAGAGCAGTCGAGTGTGGTAGATGATCCCTACTTGAATGCTGGCATTTTTGACTCGATGTGAAATTTAGAGTAGACGATAATCATAAACAATAGCAAATTTACATAAATTATGGAGCATATATCTATACTCATTGGTTGGTATCTATCCGCGACTCGTGTACGGAGGTATATCTGAACTACAACTTAATAGTTCGTACATTTCATCAATTTTTTTTATTGATACGAATAGCTTCGAATGGTAAATATAACTATCTTATCGTTAAATATGTATTATTCAAGAATAATTAAAATATTTTTTTTTAACATTTTTAGATCGTTTCCATTCATATCATTACATATTCCCAAGCAAGTCTAAAATATTTAATGAAATTTATGAAAACAGTAATTTACAAAATTTCCATTTCTACAATGGTCAATTTACAAAATTGTATAATTATTCCGTAAAACAATATTTTGATGCGTAATGTTTTTCAGCAGCATATACTTTTTATGAAACAATTGCTAAATATATATATATATATATATATATATAATAAATAAATTGCTAAATATAATATATATATATATATATATATATATATATATATTAATTTTAGTGTTCAGTGCCACTAGTTGATATTAATGGAAATATTAACAAGTTCACGTGGATGTAACTAAATCTCTGTTGTCAATCAAAAACCTAGATTTCTGCTGGTGAGGCACTTGTGATAGCAGGCCAATGCTCGAACAAAACCCGGAGAAAACAAAACCGTCTACATGTCTTGTGAAGAGTCTTGAGTATAGAGTATGACTCTTTTTCTCCGTCGTGAAAATGGTAGTGGTGGATGGTGATGTTGGTGGCGGAGATCATGGTGATAATGATGAGAGTGGTGATGGCGGCGATGGTTTTCGGGACGCCAGTAGTGATAGTGATGATGGTGTTGGGGGTGGTGATGGTGGGAGAGGTCGTAGCGTACTGGTACCCCTTCCACCAGGAGCACCCATGTTCGTTCATCGTCTAATTGTGGAATTTGTGCTTTGGGCAGGTTTCCTCAGTGTTTTTCCGTTTTTTGCCTCTTTATTTCTTGCCATTCACATCACCATTATCGCTATCATCTACTCATCAGTTTATCACTCATGAGTATCAATGTCTGTAGAACCCATAGGGAAATACCCCCAATAAATTCTACATTTAAAAAAAATATTGGTTTTCCCGTACTCTAGGCTGTTTCTGGAGTTGACTAGCAATGACATATAGCACGGCATTCTTTCTTCAACACTTTCGTTTTTCAACCCGTTGGTTGATTGGCATCCCTTGTGGAACTCAATGATTTTTATATAAACGGTCTCTTTACTAATACTTATTACGCGTGGGGAATACTTTTCTGACTAAATATTTCATGACACGCTTTCAAAAGTTTCCAGCGTGATCTGTTTCCATGATTTCTTTAGCGTTTTGTTTAAATTTAGACTATATTGTAATAAATAGAGTGGATCTGATGGACATTTATTGGGATGTTTCAATTGCCCGCTTGAAGCTTCCGCTGCTCTCATATTAATATAAGTATTAAATGTAACTCACAATATTGCGGATTCGGTGGCACACCGGACTGTTGTACCCAAGATTGCGGGTTAAAAGCCCATTTTTAAGTGTATTTTCAAGGCCAAAAAAATCCATCGTACGCCTTCCTTCGGAGGAGAAGTAAAGCCAGCTATCCCATGTAGTAGATTTACTACATGAAAAGATCCTCAAGCCAAAAAGAAGCCTCTGAGCTAAATTCAAATCGCCGGTTTCGTCGCCCAAGATAATACCTCCTTTCTCCGTTAGATGGTGAAAGGAGCGTAGCGAAATTTGCGTGGTCAAACGGAAGAGTGGGCCTCATGGCCCGAGTCTCGCCACGTAAAATAAGGCATTAAGTAACTAGCTAATTAACTCATTAACATATTACTGGAAGCAGCGTTGGCGCATTGGCATTTTGTGGGGCCCTGTCTTATCACTGGCTTTCCTCTCGTCGTCCCAAAAAACACGAACTTTCATCCCTGATGAACCATGGTAGAAATCACGACCGTTAATAAGTAGTAGGATATGGATCACGGGATCGGTCAATTAATGAAATACATTACTTTGCCAACGTAGGAATTAAATATTCCGAAACGTTGGCAAACTAATGTATTTCATTAATTGACCGATCCCGTGATCCATATCCTACTATCCCTGATGAAGCTGCCCTGATAGGTTTGTCCTTATAGTTGGCAGCAATGGCCCATTGTGCGAGTGGAGAGTCGCTTTGGGCTCCCGAATTGCCTCCCCCTCTCCTCGCCCTAAACCCACCCCCTGCGCCGCGCACTTGGAGAGGGTGTGAAGTACCTGTAAAGCAACGAACAATCCGAGGAATGCGAAAACGCCGACATTCCACTTTCATGGGCTGCAGGGCGCGGGGCGGGGCCGGGCGGTGGCTGGCGGGTTCCTCACGAGAAAAGACACTCGAGGGTCGCTCCAGTCTTTCGCTGGTTAAGGAAACAACCGCACGCGGTCAAAGGCAACGAAGCGCCGCCCGAGAGGAAAACGGTAGTAAAACTGCCAGGTAGCTTTGGAGGAGGGTCGCGCGCCGGTATTTTCGCCCCGGTGAAAGAACTTCATTGACGGTGATGGTAAATATACCGCTCGATTCTTCAGGACGAGAGTCACGGAAAGAAAGGAAATGCCCGTATTTTTCGAATGAAATGGTCAAAATTCAAAATAAGAATAAGCGTATGAATTTATTTGAACTACAAGCGACTTCTCCGCCAGCTGGAAGTCATAGATAGACTACAAAAATATGTAGTATAAAACGTCAAAATGTGTACATAACTTTGTAATGAAAACAGTAAGTATATGTAATAAATACGTATGTAAATTTGGATATAACATGTAACTTTAAAATGCACTTATTTTAAAACACATTTACGTAATTCGAAATTACATTTATGAAAAAATTCCTAAACAAATTTTAGAAATAATCCAAACGTCTTGAAAATCATTTGGAGAGCGCAAGTTGATGCACACGTTGCTCTGTTCAACTTTCCCGTCAGTAGTAAAAGCTTCGTCTTTTGCTATTCAAGACCGTAATTTTGCAGTCAGATTAGACGAAATAAAAAGTACAAAATGGCGGTATCTACGACCACCTATCAATCACCGCTACAGAAAGCACTCATTGAAGTGTGACACGTTGGCGATCGCCAGTGTTTCTTCGAAATTAAGGTTAAATGTCACAAACCGCGGCGACAGTGATAGTTTTTACATCTAAAGGTGAAAATGTGTCGCTGGCGAGCACTTCCCGCCACTGACATAAATGAAGCAGGCGCACCGGACAGTGAGAACATCACGCGTCTTCACATAGAGTACCTGGAGGAGACAGAACGAAGTCAAAATGTAGGAAAAAATGCTGATTAAAAAAATGTTTTCATAAAAAAATGTAAGAAAATTGACAGAATAAAAAATATTTTGCAAAAATACCAAAATATGTAAAATGTGTAATAGTATCAAATATGTAACGAAAAAATTGTGTCAAGACGGCAACGATTCGTCAAGTTTACAAAGTTCAGGATGGTAAATAGAAAGACAATATATGTAATTACATAAAATCCTGTCTCTAAACATAGATGAGTATATAAAAGAAGCTAATGGATAATAGTATTGAATACACTACGCACTAACATCTTTAAAACAAAAATTCACCTTGTATTTGCAAAACACGTGTTTTTAACATCTACAATACCAGTGAGTATTTGAGTAAGTTCTATTTTATTTCAATTTAAAACTGTAGTTCGTATTACACACTGTACCTCACTTCACTCAACAGTATCATGCAATTTTAACTTTTGCTGTAGCGCTCTATATCTCTTCACCACACTTCAAAAAGCAAGTCGTATTCACATAGTATGGTGTATGAATACAGCTCTCCTTTTGCGACATCATTATTAATTTTACCAACCGATTTTCTAAACCCCTTTACATATTCCGAGAATTGCGATTTTCAAGAAACTGACATTGTGATCAGACGTTTTTATGTAATAAACTTTTCATAATTGCTTGGGGGATTAAGGGCTGTATTTATAAACCGCTGCCAGGGGCCTGCCAGGCCTAGCAGGCTGCCAGTGTTCGGTGTTGGGATTTACGAACGGCCCCCAGCCAATTTCAGTCGCCTCTTGAGCTCCTAGCAAGCCTCCAGATGGCAGGCCCCTAAGAGCGCTGCTGGCAGAGCTTCATAAATACGACCCTAAGAAATTGAAGGTTTGCCTAGACATCGCCTCCAGCATTGAGGTGCAATGTGCAGTAGCACATTTCTTTATAACTCAAATATACTGACACAAAAAGTCAAAGTAGTCAGTTGAAACTGTTGATTTGTTCAAGAGCTATCAGTGCGGGAAAAACACACGAAGCTTACAGATCAAAACGCAACTCTCCTCTTTTCACATTGTCGAATTCGAAGGACAAGTATGTCTTGGATTTTTTTTTATTTGTCCTTTCTTTCCTTCACAAAGTTGTGTGTGTGTGTGTGTGTGTGTGTGAAAAGAACCACCAAGTGGGCACTTAAGTCAGGTTTCACAGTATTAATAAACATCATTGAAATATCTGTTAAATGCATGAGGCCTCCGATACATTACAGACATTGTTGGCCTATGTGATTATGCAATTAAATTTCGTAAGCTTCAGCTATCAGTAGTGACAATGCGATTTGGAAATCATTATAGAATTAACAAATTAACTTGGTGAAATATTTTAATATTTAATTCGTATCAAAACACTTTTGTACTTAATCTTTACCCAACTTGGGATCAAATACTTATATTACGCTGCTACTGTAATCCCCATAGTATGAGCATCTTTCTGTTGCGAATGATGAAACTTAAATTTCCCTGAGGTAACATTTCATCTACTTTGAAAATTACATTTTGCTCATACGCACAGGCTTTAAAAAAAGGGGTTTTGTTTTATTTTTCCGCGCGAATGAAAACGGCGGCAAATCGGGTGATATTGGAGATTAAAGTTGTCAGGCTTTAATGCGTCGCCTCGGCCCTCTTATGGAGAGAGAGGGGGAGAAAAGAGAGAGAGAGGAAGAAAGAGAGAGAGAGAGAGAGGGAGAGTGAGAGATTTAAAACGCAGTGCTCTGTATTCAACGACGGCTTAGTTAAGCTCAGGTTTTATCTGGCCTTTTTATTTTCCTTTCTCCACAATTGGCTCAAGCAATAACCTACAAAATTCACTCACACTCTTTTCTTCTCTCTCTATCTCTCCTCTTCTCTCTCTATCTCTCTTCTATCTCTCCTCTTCTCTCTCTCTCTCCTATCTCTCTTCTCTCTCCTCTATCTTTCCTCTTCTATCTCTCTCTTCTCTATCTCTCCTCTTCTCTCTCTCTCTCTCTCCTCTTCTCTCTCTATCTCTCCTCTTCTCTCTCTCTATCTCTCCTCTTCTCTCTCTATCTCTCCTCTTCTCTATCTCTCTTCTACCTCTCCTCTTCTCTCTCTATCTCTCCTCTTCTCTATCTCTCTTCTATCTCTCCTCTTCTCTCTCTATCTCTCCTCTTCTCTCTCTATCTCTGCTCTTCTCTCTCTATCTCTCCTCTTCTCTCTCTATCTCTCCTCTTCTCTCTCTATCTCTCCTCTTGTCTCTCTATCTCTCCTCTTGTCTCTCTATCTCTCCTCTTGTCTCTCTATCTCTCCTATTTTCTTTTTTGTCCACTCTTTTCTCTTTGCCTTCTTTATTTCTTCTCTCTTTGACTCTTAGGTGACATTAAACACTGATCGGTTTAAATCATTCTAGAGCAGGGCTGCTCAAGAAGAGCGGTTCGGAAGCCCTGTTGGCTACCGAGACCGCGACATTGGAGCCCGAACGTTGCGTGGCTTGCGATAACCTCTGGCACAGGGTCTCGATAACTCCAGTTACGGAAGTCGACGCGAGCATTTCCCAGACCGGAGAGTCCACACCGACAATTTGCATGAAGTTGAATTTGCAATGACATTATACGGTTAATCATGCTTTTGAATATGACAAGTAGCCTGAAGAAGAACGTAAAGAAGTAAGCAATGCTATGAAAAACAATGCGTCTTAAGTAAGTTTTGGATATATTTTAATGTTTCTATGATGTTTTAGCAGTAAAATAACACAATATGAAAGAGATTAATTTTTTTAATTTTAAAACTGTCACTTTGGGAAAGAAAAACCTCTCATTTTTCTGAAAATTAGCATCAGTGTCAAACATTCACGAAACATCGAACTTTGAAGAGAGAGTAAATATATTCAGAACATTGTGTTTGGAATTTGAAACCCAATTTAAGTATTTATTTGATTTACAATTAAAATTTAATATGATTGCTACACTTTTTTCTCTTCATATAGGCTTTGGCGCTTGTGATTTTCACTTAGAACTTAATTGCATCGTGACTCTGAATTAAGGGAAATTTTTCAAACAATAGAAATATTTATTAGAATTTTATGAGAGCGTCCCTCAAAAACGTTTTTGGAAACTGCACTGGAATTCTGCTCGCATGTTAAGCACGTTTGGATCAACGTACAATTGTGAGCGGTATTTTTACTTGGAAAATTTCTAAATCTCGAATGAAAAGTACCACATCGGATCACAATGTGAAATGCATTAAGAAAAATAATTGATTTCGCTATTAGCTTCATTTTTAATTTCAATTTTCTTCACTGTCGGTATTTCCGTTATTGGTTTATTTAATATGTTTTTAGTAACTTTTACAATAATTTTCATAATTAGCTGCATGATAAACTGTATTGTCACAGCAATTAAATTTATTAATGTGATTGAGTACTCTTTTGCAACAAACTTTTCTTTCCGTGGTGTGTTGGAAATTGTCTTTTCAAATTACAAAAATATGTATTTATAGTGAACGTTCCCATAAATTTTACAAACATATTTTACCATTTTTCTGTCATACTATCCTTTCCTAGAGCAATGAGACGTTTTTTGCCCGAGCAATGAAAAATTCCCCGAAAAAGCAAGACGCTAACCACTGTGCCGAATGCCGCGAATTGATTGATTGATTTGTTTCGTGTTTCCGGGCGCGTCAACGGCTTTGGTCATTAGTCCCGTTAGTGTACTGCATGCTTTTTTCTCTAGAGATGGCGGTGAGCTTCCCCCTTGTATGGTGAGATCCGGCGCCGACCAACCGCCCGCTAGTGGGGTT
Organism: Teleogryllus occipitalis; assembly: GCA_011170035.1. NCBI lineage: Eukaryota > Metazoa > Arthropoda > Insecta > Orthoptera > Gryllidae > Teleogryllus > Teleogryllus occipitalis. The sequence goes on from BLKR01009352.1 coordinate 87,478, forward strand.
TCTCCCTAACCAGGACTCTCCCACTAGCGGGGCACCGCCCCAGCCGGGACAAGCTCTAAGCTCCCGACCGGTCTCCCGGAATATTTGGTAGTGTAGTGCATGTTCGTGTAAGTGTGTGTATAAGGGGAGGGGAGAGGATAGCACAAGGAAGTGGAATGACAGATCGCGCGCGGTCCGTAGCCCGTTTGGTAGGGTCCGGCATTCACCTGGTGTTGATCGGAGAAACCACGGAAAACTACCGATCAGAGCCGCCGGCTGCTAGAATTCTCCTCCAGACAGCGACTGAATTCGACGTACCTGAAAAGCTAGTATCGAAAATCCTGCCGCCGTCAGGACTCGAACCTAGGACCTTCCGGTGAGAGGCGATGCAGGGACATCAGTTGATGCACTGAGCTTCCGCTCCCGGTCTGCCGATCGATAAAACCTGACGTAATCTGCTCCGTTTGCCGATGGAGCTGCTAGAAAGAGCAGGGAGCAAACAGCGGCTTCTCCTTGGAGCAGTTCGCTGACCGACCCAGAGGAAAGACTGTTTCCTCCATGGCGAACTTTTAAATGCAACACTCGGGAACCAATAATAATTTTTCACGTCAGACTGAAAATGTGGTACGAGTCATAATGTGTCAAATCCCTCGTTCTATACCTACAAGAAATGTATAGGAAACTTTGCCGAATTAGTCTAGTATTTATTTTGAATATTACAAGCACTTTAATAAACAAACTGGGAGACTGAGACCAATGTAGAAGATAATATGTCATTTTTTGTCAAAATACGGCATAGGACGTAGTAGTATTTGCAGCATTTGAAGTATCGATAGGTTTATTTTCTGTTATGAATGTTGCTATAAATTATGCTGTATTAATAATCGCGTGAAATCGACATAAAAAATGTAATTCCCGTTTACGGTAAATTTATTTTTACTGCGCGAATTTTATACAAGTAAATATGTAATCTAATTCGATTTTTTATGTAAATCACACAAATTATCAAGTATATATCTTATTAGTTATTAATTACAGGTTTGTAAAATCTTTGAATGGCAAATATTAGCTTATTTATATCCTATATTTGAATTATATTGCTTCGATTGCAGCTTATATTGAAAGTATCGATACCAAAGTTCTTAGGGAATCAAGATTCGCACTGGCATTCATTGCTTGAGACAAAAGGTACTCTTGTTGTCAATTAGTGATGCTCCAAATGCCCGAACCTGTGAATGCTTGCAAGTTCTGAATAACGAATGGTACATATATTCTGGCCCTTTAAGCAAAATTATCTTTAGTATCTCACTGAAATTCACTAAATTTCTCGAAAATGTTGCTCCGTTCCTTGCATTTAGTTACTTCCAGGGTGTAAATTCTCTATTGCTGAAATTCGATTAAGGGTTCGCGGACTTGCTGACATAGCTTTTTTCGCAGTACATAAAATTAATGTGCTTACTTTATTTAACCTTGTTAATGACCTTTAATATGAATGAATATCAAGTAAGATGATTTCCCACAAACAATTGTCTTGTTTACAATAAAGTATTTTAGTATGCAAAAGGCATAATGAAGAGGTGCAATTTACTACGTCAATTTGCATGTTTCATTCTTCATTAACAAGCACGGAACACACACGTATTGAGAATGCAAATAGTATGCATAATATCTTTCTATTCCACATCGCTTTAACTACTACGTACACGTTTTGTTGATTCCCGAGCTCTTGTTTGTTATTGCCTCGTGTGAATCCAGACACGTGTAAGTGCATCCTACTAACTTTCTATATGAAAATAAACAAGCGAAATGCACACTCCGTCGTCTTGTGTTCGCGTTGCGGCGCCCTCGCCCAACCAGGGCTTGTTCCTGTGCTAATAAGGGTACTAATTTATTTTATGACCGTGTTTGCATCACCCGAACACCTTTCCTCACGTTGTTAACATTACCCTGCTGCACATAAGGTCGCCGACAGAGTGCCGTAAATGCGATCTGGCCAGGTCGCTTCCTAAAGGTCAGCAGGCGCCCACTCCGCATGGCTCTTCGCAGCGAAGCCCTCCAAATATCGCTTGTCCACAGGCAGAGAGTCGGACCATGGAACACTATTCCGTTAAGGGTATATAGAGCGATTTTCCTAAGGATGAGCCGAAGTGGCAGGTAGTGCTGGCAACATAACTGAAGATTTGGTGGCCCATGAGCCTATTAGACTCCCTTCCCGCATTCGTTCGTTTGCAGTTGGCTAACTTGTTAGCTTCGACACTTCCTTTCGTGGCGTTCTCGTCCGACAAAAATATAGTGCGCCGCGAGAAATAATTGAAATTAGGAAGTGCAGTGTTATGTGCTCTTCTGTAAAAATTCTTTTTTCCTTTATAAATTACATTGAATTTACGTTCTGTGTGATTAATATTATGTTTATTTTAAAACCGAGACTTAAATACGAGATGGCCTACTGATGCACGTGGTTCCGGCCTTCGTGCTGTTGTGTCGCGAGCTGTGATTGAGAGCTTTCTATTTACCTTCGTGGCAATTTTCTTTTACTGGTTGTGAGAGCATGTTAAGAGATTTTCCACGTATGAAATTAAATTTGATTATTTCCCGAACTCGCGTACGTGCATATACCTCAGCGAAACTCTTAGACTTCTGGATAATGATGTCTTCTCAGGAACCATAACCAAACACTTTACGAAGGGACTCAACAGCTGTCGCGGCGGAGGGATACTTCTCTGAAATACATGTGATGTTCACTTGTTTTCGCGAACTGTCACTTTGGCTCATCCTAAGGAAAATCGTTCTATATTTACAGAACAGTGGTAATCACGATTGAACAGAGTATGGTAATGACAGTAACGAGATACCATGATTTTAGGAAATATTGACGATTGTATGGAACTCATTATAAAAATTAAATTTAAAAACTATAAAAATATAGAAAAAACTGAAAACTAAAAAAATAGTTGAACGTGCTTTTAGTCTTTCGATTCGTCAAAGACTTATCGTGGCAACGTTTTTGTTAAATAAAGTAGGCGTCTTATAATACTTAAGTCCGTTGTCTCCACATATTTTATGTAGAGTGCCGTTAGAATTCAAAGAACAAGGCCAACTAAATTAGAGTTCAAAGAACAAGGCTACATCCCCTCTAAATTTTCACTGGAGATGAGATCAGAGTCGGGGGAAGTTGCCCGTGCTCGCAGGAGCGCCGGCCTTCTCAGGTGAAGTTTTTCATGCGGGCGCATTTTCAAACGCTTGGATGAAAGCGTTCGCCTAATATTTTCTGGCTCCAGACATTCCATGTATGTTTAAACAATTGTGACTTGCTCCGTTGAAGCAAATTAACTACCTAGTTATAGAAGGATTTTCCTAAGGATGAGCCAAAGTGACAGTTCTCTTAAATACATGGGATGTTCACTTGTTTTCGCGAAGTATCCCTCCGCCGCGACAGCTGGTCAGCCACGCCCCTTCGTGAAGTGCTAATGGCTCCTGTGAAAACATCCCTATGAAGAAGTCTAACAGTTTCGTTGAGGTATATACACGTACGCGAGTCCGGGAAATATTTAAATTTAATTACGTATTTGGCAAATCTCTTGACCTGCCCTCACAATCAGTAAAAGAAAACTGCAACGAATGTAAATAGAAAGCTCTCCATCAGCACAATAGCCAGAAACACGTGTACTAGTACGCATGTAAATCACGGTTTTAAAATAAACATTATATTTATCAAAAAAAGTAAAATCAAAGTAATGATTATAGAAAAAAAGAATTTTTACTGAAGGTCACATAACACTGCACTTCCTAATTTCAATAATTTATCGTGTCGATCTATATTTTTGTCGGTCGAGAACATCATAAAAGGAAGCGTCGAAGCCATTTACACGTTAGCCAACTGCAAACGAACGAATCCAGGAAGGGACTCTAATGGGCTCAAGGGCACAACAACCGCAGAACTTTCAGTTATGTTGCCAGCACTGACTGTCACTTTGGCTCATTGTCACAAAAAATCTTTCTATACTTAGCCTCTACTAATGACTCATACTCATCCTGCAAACCTGAAGAATAACCGTATTGCAGTCATGTATGCACAACCATATGTGATAATTTTTCAATTAATCGAGTTAAATGACTTCGAAATGTAGTAAATAATATTGACTATTTTTTCACTTTCGATCTTTGTGGTTGAAGTAAAAACTATATTTGTGTGGCTCGTAAAGTTCTAGTAAGATATATCAATGTAACCAGATGATCAATCTTGAAAACCATAACTGCCGCCGCGACAATTCGGAGAAGTGGGCCAGCGGGCCCCCCTGTGGAGACGGTGACTTTACGTGCCCCCCTAATTTACGGTGCGTGGAGCAGGATGACACCCCTCTGCTCCCGCGATGTCTGCTGCGTGTCGGTTACCAACGCCTTCCGTTCGTCCTCTAAAAGAGGTAGCTCCACCGCGTTTATTTGTTCTAGTGGAATGTAGCAGCGAAAGTTGATCTCTTTTTGATCACCATATTAAAAAATAGTTATTTATGATAGTGGTAAAAGTGACATTTTATTTTGCTTGTAGGAGATATTGTGACACGTGACCAATAGGCCCGGTGGCGCAATCCTGTGAGCAAAATAAAATCACTTTTGCCACGTGTGTCATACGGTTTGTTTGAACACCCTTACTGACTTCCCTTAATTTTAATTCAAGGGTATACAGGTGCGTCACGTATCTTTAGTACCTCCTTCAGTTTTTGAACGATTGAAGTTATTGTAATGCAGTTTTCAGAGAGGTGCATGGGGGAATGGGGCTAACTGATACGTGTATTCATTTCTATTTTATCACTTGTATTTTACGAGATATTGAAGTAATTTGTTTCAAATGGAAGTATACAAATTTTTAGTGTATCATGACGTGCGTAAAAAAGACGAATCCAGTGATATACATTTTGTTAAATGTTAGATAAGCATTTTTGCGAGTAATTTTGGTTTTTTTGTTCTCAGCTTTCTTTGCCCGAGCGCGCGTTAGACGGAGGAAAGCTGTGTGACCTTCTGTGGCAGACTTATCTATTCTAAATATCCGTTAAACATCAATGGCAAAAAATCAAAATTACTCAAAAAAATGCTTATCTCACATATGACAATGTATATCATTGGATTCTTCTTTTTTACGTTCGTCATAATAGGCTAAAAATATATAGAATTCCATTTGAAAAAAAACAAGTTTCCTCAATATCTCGTAAAATACAAGTAATAAAATAGAAATGAGTAGATGTATCAATTAGCCCCATTCCGCCATGCACTTCCGTGAAAACTGCATCGCAACAACGTCAATCGTGCAGAAACTGCAGGAGGTGCTAGAGTTACGTGACTCACCCTGCATAAATCACTTAATTGCCTACCACGCTACATTAAGATCATTTGTAGCTGCTCAGATGAAATTATTTTGTTTTCTTTGTTGCCTTCACAGTTTTATCTGAACATCTGAGCATCGTCTCAATTTTAGCACGCTGTGCATGACCTGAAAGTAACCGCTTTTACTAGAGGCTGTCTTAATTTTTTTTCTTTCTTTTTCGTCCGGTAGTGCTACAACTCTCAGGTCAGGCCTTGGGCGTACTGCTGTAAAACCGGAGTCTGTAGGGTGACATACATGAATTATTTTATTCGCAAGTTACGTCAGGACGAACCATTACGTGGAATTAAATTATTCAATTAATATAACAGACGGTGCTTAATAGTGCAATTCGTTTTTATATCTCATTTGAGAGTTTTATCAGATTGTGAAATGTTATTTAATTACATAGTGCAATTGCTTCCAGAGATGATACTATAAAATTGAGAGTGCAATTGTGACAACTTTCGCTTTTATATTAGATGTTAATACTGTTTTTATGTACACAAGGACTTTCTGGTTAGGTAAGTCACACGATAAAACACAGTACAGTGTGTGTCGGCACTGTTTCTATCACTATACTAGATCTCAAAATAGTTTTGGTATTTAATAAGGAACAATAGAGAAATAACAATATCAGCGGCATGGAATTGAATCTTAAGCTGAAGAAAGTGATTTTAGGTTTTCCGGCCAAATAATTTACTTCATATTTTTAATAAAATTTCTTAATTTTTACCGTGATCTTCAGTTAATAAGTAAGGACAATATATCATTTATTATTTGGTACAAATACAAGGTGTAAACAAAAAAAACTCGAAAAAAGCATGGCTGGATATTTAAATGATTATTCCAGCGAAATTTGTAGCTGGTGCTGATATAGTTGTCCATTACTAACACCTATATAATCCTTGCAATAAGTCTGCATTTGTGGTCGAATTAGAATTTTATCAGTTCCGAGTGCACCATTAACGATCTAACGAGTATGTCAACGGAGAGCGAAGTCTTGGTTGAGGTGCTCGGGTGTTTCTGAAATCAAGGTAGCTGAAGTGTTTGGCACAGTATCTACGAACCAGAGTATTACTGGTATGTATAACGTCGGGAAAATTCGAATCCATTAAATAACAGAGGGTTAAGAAGTATGTGCTAGCAGTTCAAAATAGATTTCCATTGTGGAGGATTGTGGCGAAAAGTACGACATCAACTTCGGCTCACAATCCCTGTCGGCATTTAAATAGTAGGAAGAGATCTCTGTAAGAAAGGTATTTCTGGCCGAACCACAATACCCAAGCTACTTTGGGTATTTCCACATTTGTGCCTATCCCTTGTGGGAACTAATACATTACGTGTGTATTCAGTGGCTTGCACAAAAAAAGGAGCTTATTTATGGTTCAGACGAGAGCGTTTCTTACTATTGTTGAGCGGATTAGGGAAAACCGAAAACCATAGCCTGAGAAGTTGCCTGGAAGGAAGTTAATTACTCACCGAAACACCTTCGTTTTCATGCTCGAAAAATTATGGAATTTGGGAAATTCCTCTTACAGACTGACTGAAGCATAAAACTGAACTTCCCTTAGCCTCCCGTTTCTGATGTCAAATTCATTTCTAAAAGTACTCAAAACGATCATTAATAAGGTTGAAAACTGTTCATTTAATAAATGTTTTAAATATATCTTGACAGACTGTAAAAACCATGTATGAATATCCACCAAATTGTGAGGTATTGTTGAAAAAATATATTGCTGAGACCCTTGAGTAAATGAGTAGTTTAAATGAGAGTATGGAATAATTAGGCCTTGTGTTTCTGAATGGGATCGTGTTTGTTGGGCTGCAGCATGGAGTATTAGTGAATAAAATTTGAAATTTTTATAGTAGATGCGTTAAATGTTCTGGCGGTGATGTTCTACAGGCTAGCTCAACCTCGTAATGTGGAATTGTAGATCAGGTGCGGTGTATGTCCTGGTGGTGATGCGCTGCAGGGTCGCTGTTCCTCATAATGCGGTATTAGTGAATATAATTTGGTACTTTTATAGTAGATGCGTTATATTTTCTGGTGGTGACGTATGGTGGGCTCGTTCAATCTCATAATGTTTTATTGTAGACCAGATGCGTGGTATGTTCATGTGGTGATGTAACGTAGAGACGTGTTACAGGCTCGCTCAACCTCTTAAACTGGTATTGTAGACCAGATGCATTGTATGTTCATGTGGTGCTGTGGCGTGTTTCAGGCTTGCTCAACCTCATAATGTAGTATTGTAGACCAGATACGTGGTATGTTCATGTGGTGATGTGACGTGTTGCAGGCTCGCTCAACCTCATAATGTGTTATTGTAGACCAGCTGCGTTGCATGTTCATGTGATGACGTGACGTGTTGCAGGCTCGCTCAACCTCATAATGTGTTATTGTAGACCAGCTGCGTTGCATGTTCATGTGATGACGTGACGCTGTGGCTCGCTCAACCTCATAAAATAGTATTGTAGACGAGGTGCTCACGTTCATGTGGTGACGTTGCGCCCGCTCAACCTCATAATGTTATTGTAGACCAGCTGCGTTGCATGCTCATGTGGTGACGTGGCGCGTTGCAGGCTCGCTCAACCTCATATAAAATAGTATTGTAGATGAGGTGCGTTTCATGTTCATGTGGTGACGTGACGTGTTGCAGGCTCGCTCAACCTCATAATGTGTTATTGTAGACCAGCTGCGTTGCATGTTCATGTGGTGACGTGACGTGTTGCAGGCTCGCTCAACCTCATAATGTGTTATTGTAGACCAGCTGCGTTGCATGTTCATGTGGTGACGTGACGTGTTGCAGGCTCGCTCAACCTCATAATGTGTTATTGTAGACCAGCTGCGTTGCATGTTCATGTGGTGACGTGATGTACAGAGCTCGCTCAACTCATAATGTGTTATCGTAGACCAGCTGCGTTGCATGTTCATGTGATGACGTGACGTCAGGCTCGCTCAACCTCATAAAATAGTATTGTAGACGAGGTGCGTTTCATGTTCATGTGGTGACGTGACGTGTTGCAGGCTCGCTCAACCTCATAATGTGTTATCGTAGACCAGCTGCGTTGCATGTTCATGTGGTGACGTGACGTGTTGCAGGCTCGCTCAACCTCATAATGTGTTATTGTAGACCAGCTGCGTTGCATGTTCATGTGGTGACGTGACGTGTTGCAGGCTCGCTCAACCTCATAATGTGTTATTGTAGACCAGCTGCGTTGCATGTTCATGTGGTGACGTGACATGTTGCAGGCTCGCTCAACCTTATAAAGTAGTATTGTAGACCAGATGAATTGTATGTTCATGTGGTGACGTGACGTGTTGCAGGCTCGCTCAACTTCATGCCGCGCACGCTGCGGCTGCTGCGCGACGGCGGCGCGGAGTTCCGGCGCGCCTACGTCACCACGCCCATGTGCTGCCCGTCGCGCTCGTCGCTGCTCACCGGCATGTACGTGCACAACCACCACGTCTTCACCAACAACGAGAACTGCTCCTCGGCCGCGTGGCAGGCGCACCACGAGACGCGCTCCTTCGCCACCTACCTCAGCAACGCCGGCTACCGCACCGGTCAGTACCAGTACCAGTAGCAGAACTAGCGGCCGCTCCCCGACCCCAACCCCGCCCCAACCCCAACACCAACCCCCGCCCCCGCCCCCGCCCCCGCCCCAGCCCCAACCCCAACCCCGAACCCGACCCCAACCCAACCCAACCCAACCCCAACCCCAACCACAACCACAGCCCCAGCCCCAGCCCCAATCCCAATCCCAATCCCAATCCCAACCCCAACCCCAACCCCAACCCCAACCCCGACCCCGGCCCCAACCCAACCCCCAACCACAACCCCGACCCCAACCCCGACACCGACCCCAACCCCAACCCAACCCCGACCCCGACCCCAACCCCGACCCCAGCCCCGACCCCAGCCCCGACCCCAACCCCGACCCCAACCCCGACCTCAAACCCTGACCCCAACAGACCCCAACCCTGACCACAACCCCGACCCCAACCCCAACCCCGACCCCAACCCCAACCCTGACCCCAACCCTGACCCCAACCCCGACCCCAACCTCCCGACCCCGGACCTGACCTGACCCCGACCCCAACCCTGACCCCCAACCCTGATCCCAACTCCCGACCCCAACCCCTGACCCCAACCCTGACCCTCCCAACCCTGACCCCAACTCCTGACCCCCAACCCCCAACCCCAACCCCCGGCCCCAACTCCTGACACCAACCCTGACCCCAACCCTGATCCCTACCCCAAACCCCGACCCCAACCCCTGACCCCAACTCCTGACCCTAACCCCTGACTCCCAACCCTGACCCTAACCCTGACCCCAACCCCAATCCCGACCCCAACCCCGACCCCAACCCCGACCTAAACCCCACCCCGACCCCAACCCAACCCCAACCCCAGCCCGGCTCGCGAGGGAGGTTGGGTTGGGAGGCTCGATTTATGCCTGGCTCGCGGGTCGGGTCCGTTTTTTGTTGTTTTTTTGTTTCGATTTTCTGTTTTTTGTTTTCATTTTTTCTTAGTGATTCCGGTCGCATCAGCAGCTAAGGTCATTCCTGTAAGTGTAGTGCATGTTTTTCTCGAACCGTAGGGGTGATCTTCCCCCGCTGGGTGGTGAAATCCGGCGCCGACCTACCGCTGGCTAGCGGGTTTTACCCAACCAGATTTCATCCACCAACCGTGACACCGCCCTCCCGGAACAAGCTCAAAGTCCCCGAAGGGTCTCTCTTAGGGTTGCCAAAAATGTTCGAGTAAAAGGGAAGACACTCGGCAAGCAAAAGAAAAGAAGGAAAAAACGCATTTCTTTTTATAAATATTTAATTTACATTAACATCAGCTCTATTTCTTTCTTCTCTCCATTGGTGATTCAAGGGAAAACTTTCGCTCACAAAATGCAGTTGAAGATGATCTGAGCATCCCTTTTTTATTTAGTCGCTAGGCAGAGACACTTTTATGCATGCGTGGGTTAGCGATCAGAAAAAGACCACGTTTTCTATTCTAAATTAAACAATAAACGACACAACGTAGCAGATGTTAGTCATGTGATATAATAAATGACAGCAAATGTTAACAATTTTCTAGAAGTAGGACATTTAAAATTCAAAGAAGGACGTGAGGACAATTGGTGTTAATGGAGGACTGTCCTAAATGGAGAGCGGTTAGCAACCATAGTCTCACTAGTTTCGTTATTTAATAACACAATTTTAATGATATCAAACTGCTTCCTTAATTCAATTTTTATGTTGTTATTCTTGGGCATTTTCTTCGTAATGTTAATAGCAAGTTTGGCTAATAATTGACATTCTTGCATCTATATTAAAGTGAATTCAACGACATGTAAACGTCATAGATAACACATAGTCACCCTATCTCCAGGGATAATTCTTATCAAATTAGGAGGAACGGGTGAATATGTTAATAGTATCACTGTACTCGTTTATCACACCTTGCAATTGGATTTAAAGTGTACACTTTTTCAGACTTTGACGAATATTTTGAAAAGGGTGAAGAAACACATTAAGATTCATTACACGTGTCTTAAAGCTTATATGTTTTCCTACTAAATGAAATGACATTCATTTCAATAGCGTCATTTCATTTTGAGTAATTGCAGACCAAACTTGTTTGTGGAAGTTTGTCGGGAGTAGGCAGCAATGCATTTGTTTACAGCTGCCCGTAGCGTCGATAGTGATGGAAGCGGTGATCGTAGCGAACATGATAGGTGATTATGGGAATGCTTTTCTTGTCACATGGACATTCCCCTTTCAATACGGGTTATAGCCGGAGATAGGGCGGATGACTGTTGTTTGGTTAGCCTTAATCGGCAATAAAATAAACTCAAAACCAGTGAATAAGCCGTTCGTAGATCACTCCAAATTTTGGGTTGCTGCCTTTCATCTAATATCCTTTCATATAACATCCACTCTCGCAGCGGGATTCGAACCCGCGACCCTTTGAGTCAATGCTGCGAAGGCGCGTCCTTTAGCAATCTCGTCTTCTCAGATCGACTATAATCGATATTATTAAATAACATTTATGATGCTGATCTTTATATCAAACAACAATCACTAGACACAACAAATGTGTCATCTCACATTGCCCAACTCAGAGGTAGCCATTGAAGTGTGTTGGCCGTTACAGTCTACTGCTGTTTTACGTCTGGCTATCACATTATTCTATCCTCGCGAAAATATTGTTAAAATATGTGTAGCATTTATTTTTTCTGTGCATGTTTAATGTCACCACATTTCAGTATAAGATAATATGTACTGTATTGAAAATATTGGCTTGCGACTGTCAGGCTAGAATGGCATGTCCATATTTATTGAACGATACGGCTCGTTGATTAATCCCCATGTATTCCCATCGTGCATCACTTAACCTTCACTTCTGCACCTCCGTGAATAGTGCGAAAGGCGATTTTCATCTCCACATGGTACGCCCGGTTTGATTTGTGAGTCGAGCGCTTTTCTGATCACCGAAACGTGACGAAGGAAACATCTTGCAAATCACCTGCCAGGAGCGCGGCCTTGGGTGATTTGTCTGAGCTCCAGTTCAGTGTGAAGGCACTTGCCTTGACGGACGGGTTTGGCGAGGCGGCGCGCCGCGCCGCGAAAATATCCTCTCGGCCGTTGAAGTCTACCCATGTCCGGGCCGTCGACGCGGCGGCGGCGGCCGCGCTGCAACTGGTTTTATTAGATCAGTGACTCCCAAATGGCCGCTGCCGGGCTTGTGCACAGGTGGGCAGGAATGTGGGTGGCCTGGCGATTGGGGATGACTGGTCTGTAGGGCTTACGCCTCGGCGGCGGGGATTTGAGGAGGTGAGTGCTGTAATCTGCTCTGGCCGCCTTTGATCCTGTAGCTGCAGCCTTTCCGCGCCCGCCCAAGGCGAGGCAGCAGCTGGTACGTCGCTCCGAGCCCATGAAACCCCAACGCGTCCCATCGTTTTTAGTTTAGTTAGTTAATGCCTTATTTTACGTGGCGAGACTCGGGCCATATCAGGCCCGCTCTTCCGTCTAACCACGCAAATTTCTACGCTCATTTCACCACCTAGCGGAGAAAGGGAGGTATTATATTGGGCGACGAAACAGGCGGAACTCAATTTTGCTCAGAGGTTTAATTTCGACTTGACGATCTTTTACATGCAGTTAATCTTACTACATGGGACAGCCGGCTTTACTTCTCCTCCGAAGGAAGGCGTACGAAGGTGATTTTTCGCCCTAATCCACGGCTTCAGATCAGGTTTGAACCCGCAAACTCGGGTACATCAGTCCGATACGCTAACCGTTATACCACCGAATCCGAAATTTTTTGTTATAGTTTCAACATTTATTTAACTTAATTTTGATCGTACCTTGGCTTATGCAATTTTGTACGTTCATATTCGAAATTAGAGGATTTTCCTACGGATGAGCCAAAGTGACAGTTCGCGAAACAAGTGAACATCACATGTATTTCAGAGAAGTATCCCTCCGCCGCGACAGCTGTTCAGCCACGCCCCTTCGTAAAGTGCTAATAGCTCCTGTGAAAACATCCCTATGCAGAAGTCTAAGAGTTTTGCTGAAGTATATGCACGTACGTGAGTCCGGGAAATATTTAAATTTAATTACGTATGTGGAAAATCTCTTAACATGCTCTCACAATCAGTAAAAGAAAACTGCCACGAATGTAAATAGAAAGAAAAAATGATTTTAAGCCGAAACACATGCACCGGTACGCATCTCGCATTCAAGTTCGTTTTAAAATAAACATATTTATCACACAAAAAGTAAATTCAATGTAATGTTTATAAAAAGAATTTTTACAGAAGAGCACATAACACTGCACTTCCTAATTTCAATTATTTCAGCGCACTATATTTTTGTCGGACGAGGACATCACAAAAGGAAGAGTCGAAGCCATTTACAAGTTAGCCAACTGCAAACGAACGAATGCAGGAAGGAGTCTAATGGCTCGAGGCACAACGACCACAGAACCTTCAGTTATGTTGCCAGCACTAGCTGTCACTTTGACCCATCCTTAGGAAATCGTTCTATAACCGCGGATCACCGTGTGTCTTATGTCACGTTCTGAAACACAAACAGGAAGGCCAAGTTGTAAACAATCGAGCACGGAAGGATTTCAAGATCTTCCTGAATGGCTTCACATATCAATACAATCATTATAGGAAATAATGATAATAATAACAATAATAATAATAATAATAATAATAATAATACACAATAACAACACACTGATAGAAATATGTATTTTGTTTAAATATGCCCACATTCTGCCTTCTTTACCACAAGGGTCCACTTTTTCTCTCGGTGGCCCTGCTCTAGGTGATTTAGATATTACTCTTCAGATGTGTGATGCAATATAATAAATTATTATATCACTGTCCTTTCCAAGACACCGTGTTTCATCAGGTTAATCAGCAATGTTATGGGGCAGCAAGATATTGTTTCAGCAATAGAGAACTTCGCTAAAATATTTATGCCTACACACGATACAAAAATCTTACGCGATGACGAATTTTACCTGTCAAGCATAAGTCGAATTTACAGTTGTATTGAGAGGGGTTAAATACCTCTCAGAATTTTTGGTAAATATAAATAAAATATTTCGACAAAGTACCATTGAAGGATAACACAACATGAGGAAATATAGACAAAAGTGAGGCAGAATGGGGACTTGAGAGGATGGAAAATGGGAATAAAATTAATTTGGGAAATATATTTTAAATATTAGAAAAATATTTTTTCAAGTAAATATTTTTACAAAATGACATTGTTAGATGAAGAAATAAAGAAAGTAATCTCAGTGAACGTAATATATTTTATTTAGATAGCCGGCTTTCGACGACTTTGCCATCATCAGTCTGCTGCTTTCGGCAAAAGTCGAAAGACTGTGCCGGGAAGAGCGAAGGCAGGCTGTGTCAGAAGACTGAAGACTGCACAGTCTTCGACTTGCACAGGTTTTCCTCTCAAGGTATCTTTTCCCACAAACGGCACGCCCCAAGCCAAAAAGTAAAAGTGTAAGTATTGTTTGTGATGTTGGTTGCAGATAGACCCTGGAATTTTAAGGACAAAAATAATGATTTAGGCATCTTAAATAGGCACCACAAATTGTAAAATTAGACACCGTTAGGGCATAAAAAATGGCGTTTTAGGCACTTAAAAAATTGTTACAAAAATTATTAAACGAGACATTTGATAAACATTAGACATGAAAATTGTTTCTGATATTTAAAAATAATCATAAAAGAAAAAAATTTAGGCCCTTTTGTTTAGGGAAGTTAAGTATTTTACATTTTTATAAAAGGTGACTACATGCATATTATTTTATTCACTTCTATTTCTCTTCATTCATTCTTTCACGCTTTTTATTTTCTAACCTGTCAACAGCGTGCAATTGCACCAGGAATAGATGCGTGCTGATCGTAGGCGAGTGAGAAACTTCATCTCTTTGTATTGACTTGCAGAGCCCTTATGTCTGTGTTGGGTGCCTAGTCGATTGCGTATAAGGATCAGTAATATTCGTGATTCGGGAAATTTGGGAAAGTATTTGCGTTTCGGTAAAACATATTAAAAATAAATAGTAATTAAAATATGGTAATTCTTCAAAATTACATGTTTTAAGCAGTTCTAGGCAAAAACAAGATGAAATAGGCATAACAATATGAAAATAGGTATGAACCGCTTTTTCGGGCTTTTAGGCACTTTTAGATGTCAGTAGCTCTATTTTTTCATGATTCGTAAATATCTGCAATTATTTTTCACACCATCTCCTAAAGGAACTAACAGGTATTTGTCCCAAATCCGAGACCTACTTTAAAGGGAGAGAAGGAAAAAGGACGAGAAAGGAAACATCGCCCTATGGAATATTTGTCCGTGGTCTGGCATTTGTCTTGTATTTATCATAGGTAGCATCACGAGTGTTTTGAAATTGTCGATAAACTTCCCGACTCGCTGCTAAGCGAGGAGATTTATCTGAGAAATTCCAAAGCACGAGCGGTGGACATCATAAGACTATTCCACGAATTCAATTATGTTCAACTGAGTTCCAAAATGGGTCAAATACTGAAAATAACTGAAAAGCTATATTAAAAATCAAAGAGGTTATGTTATAGCACATATGCAGTTTATTGACATCGACATAAAGGATTGATGTACACCGCCTCCTAACACAGATGAGTCACACTTCTTACGGTTAACTGGTAGGAGAAGCGGCAAGAAAATCGGACAGAAAAAAGTTTAATCAACCTTTTGAGATACACTGCAACTGATTGGGACATTTGTATGCATGCTGGCTAATTAATTTCTTTGTGGAATAGTTGTAGAAAACCACGAAGAACTTACCGATGAAGGCAGCCGGACCGCTAGAATTCGCCACAGAGGTTGAATTCGACCTCACTATTTAGCTAGGGTCAAAAACCACCACGGTCGTGACTCAAACGCTACGATATTTTAAACATTTGGATGCGGTATTGCTAAGTTAATATCCTTAAATTTATTTTCGGGCACACCTTTAGAGTTTTCCAGTGTCAGTAATGTTTGTTTTTAAAATTATTTAATATTAATATTTCTGCTCAATGTTGAGGAGCATCCTTTGTTTTCCTGGTTTTCCTGGCCGCTTAAGGCAAATGCTGTGACATTGTATTCTTTAATGCGTTTGTGAGTTCAGGGGCATGACATCTGTAAGTTGTGCTTTATTTTATTTACTAAATGTATCTCTGAATAACGTTTCAATTTTTATCTATAAATTTATGTATTACGGTTAGGTGGAAGAACAGGCCTGATGGCCTGAGAGTCTCGCCATGTCAGTCACATTATTGTTATTATTGTTATTATTATTATTATTATCATTATTATCATCATTATTATTATCATCATCATCATTACTATCACTGGGTCTGGACGCGAGACACTGCTGTAACACACAGTTTGTTGCCCTGAGTGGAAGCCTGTTTGATTTCTGAATTTTGGCCAGCCTTTCGGGATGTGGCCCCTGCGTGCGGCGGCGGCCGAGGCGGGGCGGGTGGGGGCGGGGCGGGGGGCGACGGCATTGGGGTGAAGGTCAGTGCGCTCTCGGATCGCAGTGCAGTTGACGTCATCGCCCGCCGTGCCGCCCCCGCGCCGCCCCCCGTCTCGCCCCGCCCCCGGGTGCGCGCTTGTGGCCGGCGGAGCAGCCCGCCTGCTTCGTCAGGAGGCGCCGCTTTTTGTTGTTGTTTTTCTACTTTTTGATTTGTTCACAATCGGTCCTTTCCTATAGGTGTTCAAAGATTTAAAAGAAAATTAACGAATGATAGTTGTAAAACTTTATTAATTAGTAATTTGGGTTATTAAACTGAAGTTATTTAAATTATGTTATTATTATTGTTATTATTATTATTATTAAATGCTTTATTAAATATACACTATAATAATATTCAATGTAATATAAGTAGAAAGAAGTGCCATGGAGTGGAGTGCAGTATCGTTAAAACGTGAATTTATTGGTTTAAAATATATGTATATGATAGCCATAAAATGTAGAGTTAATGTTATTATTATTGCCTTTTTATTGTTATAGCTGGATATTGAGTTATTTTAAAATCATGTAAAGATACATTGTAATAATATTCCTTAATTATAATGTTTATAAAAATTGTGGTGCTTGCCACCAGGCTGCATAAATCTACCTGCACAAATAATAACATTCTTATCTAATATCTAGTTTCACAAATATTTTGTTGAATTTTAATACACAAACAATTTAGATCCATTTCTTGCAAATGCCGAGATGGCCCTTATTATTTTGTTTCTTGCTCTCATAAACGTTAAGCTTCAATAATGCGCACGTTTTGTTGAGTTCTCCTTGCTAGTCGTGGTAAGAATATAGATCCAGGAGAAGGGTTACTATTTTGTCAGCAATACTGAAAAATCTGTTGGCGCAAAGCAGTTCTCTATTACTCAGGAGGTAAATGTAGAAAACTCAATAAAATATGCAATTATTTTTCTCGCTACCATGTTGGAAGCTAGTTGTTCAAGTGATTCGAATCCACAGCCTTTCTGCGCAGAGCAATGGATGCCGCAAACCGTCTGAGCTACTGAAATAGGTCTTATGTATATATGTCTGTGCGTATTAACAGCTCTTATGGCCAAGGACTCCTAGCGGTGTCTCGGCCATGCGGCCATAGGGCAGGTACGTGTGGTTAGCACATACACATCCCTACGTTGTATTCTGGTCTTCTCTCAACCTGAGAAGTGAGGTTTCTTAACGTCTCGCAGCAACAGAGACAGGGATGGTTGCAAGGAAAGAGCACACTGTACCTGCCGCGACGGAGAATCGAACTCGGCATCGCGACATGGAATGCGAGCATAGTGAGCTTTACTCGTGGGGCCCTTGTGTACGTGGGAATATTTCCTGTTACGGCTCTCTAAGGACCATGATCTGTTCCTATGACCTTTCTCATTGACACTGACATATTTTTGAAAGCTACATTTTCTTTGCCATCACTGAGAATTGGTCTATCGGAATACAAAGCGAATACACCAGTTGGAGATGTTATGACTTAAATATAACAAACCACGTTGATAGAGCCTAAAATATCTATTATATTAGAAGGCGTTAGAATCGGAACATTCTTATAGTAATGATCTTATTTTTCGACTTTGTAGTTTTCTTGAATTATAGAAAATGCACCAGTTATGTGTTTAAGTAGAAACATTACAATATAATTCTGAATATTTCTGGTGGCTTGGAGCTAATGTGTCTAAAACAGTAGTATAGATACACGACACTTTCTATGGACAATTATGGAGTAATACGTTTTAATGATACAATGTTGGTATAGCGCAGATGAGAACCAAGAAAGAAATACTGAGAAAAGTAAATCTGAGACATTTTTGTCGTACCCCATTCGTTTAAATTAATGGTGCTCAAATGAAACATACTTTCTCGTATTATTTGTAACTTTTTGTAATCTTCGAAATTGGCTAGAGATCGAACCTTGGTACCGAACGTAAATCGAACCTAAGTACTAGTTTTTATAAACTTACTTTGCACACCCGGAGAAAAAAATTAAAGAATAAATTGGAAATATTTTGAGAAAATGTTTTTAAAGTTTTATTTAAGTTGCGTAAAAGCACAGCTTAAACTATTTATATTTTCTAAAAATTGTACATGATCTTTAAATACAGATAAAATTCTTGGAGCACGCATTTCATTGAAAAAATTATCTCTATCGTCAATGTTGTAGATGATTTCCTTGCAATTTTGTAAATTCAGATAATTCAACAGAAATGGAACCTGTACCATTTTTATGATTACTTTTCTCTCTTTGAGGAAATATGTACGCAAAGGGGAAAAATGGAGTCGTTTTTTGTGAAATCTTTTTGAAGATGTTGGGGCTTCATGTATACTACCCCAAAACCAAAATGTTTCGAATTGTACGATCTTTCCTACCTTTCCTTGTCCTATCCTCCCCTTACACACACACTTACACTAACATGCCCTACGCTACAACATATTCTGGACACCGGTCGGGAGCTTGTCCCGGCTGGGGCGGTGCCCCGCTGGTGAGAGATATTTGGTTGTGGAAACCCCGCCAGCTGACGGTAGTTCGGCGCCGGATTCACCATCTAGTGAGGAAAGAACACCTCTCCACTTCCCGAGAAAAAATGCACTTAACTTACGGGACGAATTACCCTAGTAGTTGCCGTGCCCGGTATCACTCACCAACAATCAATTAAAGTGAAAAGAAAAAAATAACGTTTCATTAAAATCCGCCCCCTTCTGGTAGCGTCATTTTTTACTTTCTCCTCCGCTGAATGCTCATTCGCACATCGGCGCCGTTTCGCGGTCACGCGTTCCGCATCGCCGCAGATCGAACTCGATGGGCGGACTGGCGGTCAAGGGACGCCCCGCGAGCCTTCCGTCCCCCCCGCCCCGCCCTCCCCGGCCGAGAGCTACAGGCGATCGCCGTAACAAACGGACGCCCACGTGGATTCTGAGGTCACCTCGTAGCGCCTCGTTTTGTTTCTCGAATCGCGTTGCCGAGACGGCAAAAGTGCGCGGTTAACGGCTTGGACGCCCTGAAAGCGGCCTTTTCGCTAAAGCAGGTTTGGGTGTATATGTATTGGCGGGTTAGACCGCTCGTTTTGCAAACTGTTTATCACCTCCAGTTCTCGACCATTTTTTTACGGCCTGAAAGCGAGAACTTGTTCCATTAGGGAAATCTGCAGACGAAGTTCGGCGGGCGATAGTATGTTCGTCGTACTACTAACAGTTTTTGGGTTATCGCTCCCGATGGAAGGAGCGAGCACTGCTGAGTGTCGTCGTCTGTCAGTTGCTTCGACATACTACTATCAGACGCATAACACAGAAGGACGTACATTATCTGTTTGGATTTCCAAGGTGTCAAAACTTTTTTGGAAGACGATATATCGCGGAAAAGATACAGCAACCGTTTTTTCTCGTAATATTGCAGGCAGCTGTACAGCTGTGTATGGATTACCACGAAATGTAGAGCGGCATTTTATGAGTTTAAGGATTTCGTTGATATCTTGTGAAAGTACAAAAAGTTTCGTTGTCATTACTAGGAACACGTGAGTGTGAGTAGATTCGCGAAATTTTATACGTTCTAAAAAATAATATCACCTGTTTCTTATTTCCAAAAACGATACATTTCGAGGTTATGACTTTTACTTACCAAGAGAGCATCAATATTGATTATTGCCTGACATGTCTGTGACTAATTTCTTATGCACGGAGAAATTCATAAAAAACGCAAAGAACCCGCCGGCTCGTTAGAAGCTACACAGAAACTCTCAACAATCCAAAGATACGAAAGCTCGACTTTGCAGTGTGTAGAAATGTTTCTGTAAATATTGATAGTGTTGTTCCCCTTAGCTAAAGAACTGCCGTACTTTATATCCATTTATACTACAATATATTACTGCAGTGTACGTGGAGACTGTTATTGTAGAGCAACACGAGATAATTTGATTTGTTCTTAAGCAGTGGGTATTCTTCTTTCTCGAAAACTTTTTTTTTTTTTTTGGTTCAGCAACAGCTGCTTTGAACCTCTGAAATTAGAAATTTTATATTTCTTAACATCTTTATTTTCTATCTGTTAATCCACTGATTTTACAGCGATTTGCACGTTATTGGGTTTACTTACTCGAAATATATCTCTCGTCGTAAGGTTTATTTACTCGAGGTATTTTAATATTTACCTACAGGAAAAGAGGAAATATTGTAATGCTGCGGCGGAAACAGGCAATTTTTTGACAAAAACTCATATTGAGGGGGTCTGATAACGGAACAGTGGTTATAAAGTTGTAATAACGTTTTGTAGTGAATGTAGTAAATTACTTTTTCTAACACATTACGTAGTCAGAGTCTATGGGTCCTTGATGCTGAAAAATCGATTAACAGCAAATGTCAGTCTGCCCGTCCGTCCGTCCGTCCGTCCGTCCGTCCGTCCGTCCGTCCGTCCGTCCGTCCGTCCGTCCGTTCGTCCATCCATCTATCTGTCTGACTGTCCGTCCATCCGTCGACAAGGAATGAAAACTAGGGAAGGGGCGATTTAATCGCGATAAATGCCATCGATTCTTTTATAAGATTAATGGAAAAATTGAAATTGATTATTTTTACACCGTTTAATGAACCCATCGATTATTTTTTTCGATTTTTAGCTCGATTATTTTAATTCAAATATTAAGAATAAATAATTAATAAATTTCTAGACTAGCAAAATATGAAAGTACATCTCTCCTCTTGAACTTAAGTAACGGAATTCCAGTCCTGCTCATCTCTCTCCAACAGCAAAACATAATAGAGACAAACATCTACCATTAATTTAATCTTAGTAAACCTAATAAAATGAAAAGTCACTGTGTATTATCTAATATGTTTAATGTACCTTAATATATCTAATATGGTATTATATTCAGTATGAAATAAGAAAGAGACAGAATTACTCGTTTGTCTAAAATCATCCTCAGCTAAGTACATCATTAGATTACAATTATTGGTGTTACTGTATCTTGAAATTCTACAACCATTTTTCCTTTTAAACTGAATTACAATCATTTCTTAGATGTACGTGTGGAATGAATATTAGTTATTTAAGTAAAGAATAAACAAATATTAATTAAATACTGCCGTTCTTCTAACAAACTACTAATTGGATAATTAATTTAGAAATTAACAATTTTACGCTTTTTATAAATGATTTAAAACGTGTAAAAATTAATTGATTCAATAAGATTAATAAACGATGATAATAATCACGATTAATCGATGCGTATTAAATTAATAAAACAATTGTCGATTAGATATTAATCGATTATTATTTAATAATCGCCCATCCCTAGTACAAACGGTGAATGTGGTGATTTCGCCTCCTGCATAACTTGCGACCTCCACACTTGAAGCCGCGAAGGCCGCCTCGGCGTGTCTTGCACCGGGAGATGACCCTCCGTCGCAGGTGAGGCGCTATCCGCTGGCTGACGTCACGTCCAGTGCTTGCAATGGGGCGCAGCACAGCGCGGACACGTGACGGAATTCGCGGAGAAGCGAGTACGTGTAACGCAAAAGTTTCCTGTGGCAACTGGCCACGAAAACTACGCTTGGAGAAATACCGTTCCAAAATAAGGGCATGTTCTGAGTCCATGACTCCTGCGCGATGGTTGGTTGGTTGGTTGTGATTCCGGGCGCGGCAACTAACGAGATCATTAGTCCCGTAAGTGTGGTGCATGTTTTTTCCCTTGGGGGGGGGTGATCTTCCCCTGCCGGCTAGCAAGATCCGGCGCCGACCTACCGTCGGTTAGCGCGGGTTCCCTCAACCAGGTATCTCCCACCAGCGGGGCACCGCCCCAGCCAGGACGAGCTCTAAGCTCCCGACCGGTCTCCCGGCGTGTGTGGTGTTGTAGTGCATGTAAGTGTAAGGACACCGGCGGGAGGTGATGGATAGTGGTTGACGTCCAGCAGCGGATAGGCTCTCCAAGCTCAATTATTGTGTGATTAATGCTGCTTTTGATTTTCACCGCTTAAGTAACACACCATGAGATGCATTAAACACAATAATTACGTACAGCAGTAAAACTTGTTCAAGGCGGAACGTGTGTAATGCGGAAATCTGTTTAATGTGAACATAAATCGCGATCCCGGCAGACGTAAACTTCGCAGTGTTACATTGCATAATGCGGAATCTTGTAAAAATACTGGTCCTTTGAGATTCCGCATTGAGCAAGGTTTACTGTAATTACAAAGCGATAATCCCTAGATTTTCTCCCCCATACATCACATACAGTTTTTCACTGTTTTTGACTAAATAAATAAATAAAAATAATCCCTAGATACGAGCAATGGTTGATTTTTTTAAATTTTAGATTCCGGAACGTGCCTCAAATTAATTATTAATTCAATAGAAATAGTTATTTATGTACAATATAATTTAATAATTATGACCAAGGTACCGAAACGCCGTTCCGTCGCGTTCCACCAGAAATGAAGTCCTGGGTACGGGTATTTTTTTCGCCATCAGATTTCTTATTGTTATGAAAATGCTCTGTGTACAAGAATTCCATTGGTCAGTTGCTCTTATTGATTGTTTCCGTGATTTTCTGTGATCAATTTTTGCAAATGAGGTGGCTCAGGACAGCAACTACTGCTACTGCAGCGTCTCCGACCAGAAGGCTCAAGAGTTCGAGCCACTACGAGCTTTGAATTTCGAAAGAAACGAGTTCGAATTCAGTCGATGGCTGGATGGGAATTCCAGCAACCGGCTGTTATAATCCGTAGTTTCTCCTGGTTTCTTCAATCAATACGAGATGAATGCGCGAGCAGAACCTTAACCAACTGGCCACGGAACCCGAAATTTTCCTTAATTAGTCTAGTCTAGACCTCTTCTCTCAATCACGCACCTCGTACATGCACTACTCTGCCGCACATGTCGAGAGACTGTTCAGGAGCTCGAAGCTTGTTACAGATGGGTGGTGCCCTGCTGGGGCAGATACCTGATTGGGAAAGCTCGCCAGCCAACGTGTAGGTCAACACCGGATCGCAAATCAGTCACAAAGTTATTCCGTGAGTTCATGCTCTTTCAATCACCGGCAGTTTCCTCTTTGGAATATTTATGAGTTATCAAGTGACAGTGAGGCGAAGAGTATGGTGATCGATTGGCTGGCACGGGTCTATTACGTTTTCAATATAAAACTTTCATAAAATGTATTTTTTGGAGAGGTAACGAATTTTATAGGGTTAATAACGTCTGGAATGTGAGTATTATTGGCAATGAAAATTTTATAGATTTATTAGAACTATTTCAAAAATTCTCATCACTTCACAACTATAAATATCAGACATAACAGAATGGCTTGTACTAATAATTCCTTACTTAAAATACAAAGACAAAAAATTGAAATTGCTTTCTCGTTCATTAAAGTTTCAGAATTTTTATGAAAAACATCAATCGAAACGTGAAACTTTCTAAATTACATCTCGCATCGTTTATCAAATGGAACAGTCAGGAAACTGTAGAAAATTAAAATTTTCAAACATCTGAAGCATTGGTATTTTCAATTGACATTTCAAGAACTACGTAACTTCTTCTCCAACGGGCCAGAACAAAACTACAATTCAGTCGATGCATGAAATTTCGTAAGCTCATAATTTGACTTACCTTTTTTCTTATCTATAATTGTCACTAGCCTATCAACATTTTTGCACGCAGTTACGCTCGGAAATATGTTTCATAACAGGAAATATATCCAAATTGTGACCATGTTACTGAGTAAGAAATGTATTTTAAACCATTTAAAAAATGTATTTCTCCGAAAAAAATATAGTTATTTTTTGGCGGCTTCAAAGTTTTTGTTTGTTATTTTATTGAGCGATATGGACTGGACTGAGCTGAGCTGAGCTTGAGCTGTATTACCTGCTATCCTCTCCGTGTTAGCTGAGAGCTGTGTCGTCCTTGCACCATGATGGTGTTCCGTTCGCCTCCTTTCTCAGGAAGTCTCGTCCCAGCTGCAGCACCTTGATTGCCGCGCTGCGTGCACCAGCGCAGGCACCGCCCGTGCTTGGAGTGTGTGTCTTGGGTGCAAGACCAACACATGACTCGAACCGCACAATGTGCGACATTCCAACTGTTTCTCGCGAGACGGCATTTTTAGAAGACATACATCCTGTTTCTGCAGTTGAAAACACAAATGTGGTACTTTTCTAACGTTAGGCATGAGCAAGCTGTAGGCGATTTACATTTCCAAAACTGTACTCGTGGCTCATTGCAAAGTCGCAAGCCTTTCACCACTGAGGTCCGGGTTCGATTCCCGTCGAATCTCATGTGAAATTTGTTCCAACAAAACGAGTTTGGCTGCTTCACAAGGGCTAGTCCAACCCTTGTGAAGTGTCCTAAACCCTGCCCCTATCCTTACTCCTTCCCAATTCTGGCCGCTGGGTAGTGACGCAGGAGTGCGTAGTAGGAGGCGCATACGCGGAGATGCTACCTGGCGGTCCTCTTGATAACTGACTGCGACGTGACGCGACCTGACAGTGATAATGGAGAATTACTCCAAAAAGCGCGCAAAGTAACGGAGGATTACTCCACAGCGCAAAGCGCTCAACGACCCGTAAGGGTCTTCGAGACGCGTTGCGTCAAAATGGACGCAACAAATTAAAAAAAAAAAAAAAAAAAACCACATAAAACTAGTGGTGCTTCAAAATCACATACTTTCTTGTATTGTATATAACATTTACAGTTTCCAAAAATCCAGAGAGTGCGCCATTTTTTTTAAATATGCGAGGAAGTAAAAATATAGAAACTTTGAGTTTTGTTCTTTTTGTTGCTTTTGTAAAGTTGGAAAGCGAGAAAGATAGAATTTTATAGGTTAGGCGAAGAAAACTAGAATTTTCAGATCCTTTAAATAAGCATTTCACAGGTAATATATTTATGAGAATAAATTAATATGATATTATATTTCAACAATGTGTGTGTGTGTGTGTGTGTGTGTATGTGAGTGAGCGTCTGTGTCTGAGTAGGTGAGCGATTGCTGTGTTTAATATTTGATAGAAGTTTTATATTTGAAGTCAAATTTCGTAGGGAAAATTAAACATTGTCTCACGTATTTCGAAAAAAAATCATACCGCTCCTCTCACACTCCCACACCATCTCACCTACATCCAGCCGTGTGGTACCGGGAGAGGTGGCTCAGCATCGATTGATGTCACTGCAGTGCCTCTGACCTGCAGGTCCTAGGTTCGAGTCCCGACGGTGGCAAGGTTTTCGACACTAGCTTGTCAGCTAGGGCGAATTCAGTTGCTGCCTGGAGGAGAATTCTAGAGGCTGGCTGCTCTGAACGGTAGTTTCAGTGGTTTCTCTGATCAACACCAGGCAAATGTCGGAGCAGTACCCTAATAAACGGACCACAGACCGCGCGCAATTTTTTCTTCCTCTTCCTTGTCCTATGCTCTCCCCTTACACACACACACACACACACACACACACACACACACACACACTAACATGCACTACACTACCACACATGCCGAGAGAGTAGCCGGGAGCTTAGTGCTTGTCCCGACTGGCACGGTGCCCCGCTGGTGGGAGATACCTGGTTGAGGGAAAACCCTGCTAGCGGACGGTAGGTCGGCGCCGGATCTCGCCTTCGAGCGGGGATGATCACCGCCACCCTTCGTATTAAAACATGCACTACCCCTACGGGACTAATGACCTCAGTCGTTGACGGGCCCGGAACAACTAACTGAACCAACCAACAATCCCTGTGGCGCCCCGTCACCTTCTTCCCCGGTGAAGCCCCCTTCCAGCTCCCCGCCCCGCCCCCACCCCCAACCCCGCGCTCTACCGCTCATCCCAGCCCTGCCACTGGCCCTGTGACTGTCAACATGCGCCACGCACGTTCAGCGCCAACGCCAAGACTAATGCTCTCGCGTTAGGGAATCCTCCTCACTGCCTTCATCACAAACATTCTCTGCAGCTTGTAACGAACGAACACGTACATTGCGTGCTTACCACAATCATAACTACACATCGGATGTTTAGGCACAAAAATTCTCTTTTAGGTGCCTAAACAGGCACTGGAAATGCCAAGAATAAGGAGAAAAAAGGCCATGTCATAAGTTACATTCACAATAAAATGAAAAGTTGTTTGTAATTTTTGTCTATATTATCATGTAAATTTAAATGCACAAAACAAGTTCATACATTTTAATGTAAAACTAGGTTTACATATTGTCAACTCTTCCGCATTTTGTTCTTAATAGTTTGCATTAACCAGTAATATTTGCAAATTACTACTAAATGTTCAAGGATCACGATTTCAAATTTGCGACGATTGGGAGACAAAATCAATTTGAATGCCGAGAAAGATCTTTCAACATCTACTGATGTGACTGTCATGTTATTTAGAAGTCCAACACTAGCAACACTGAAACCTGGGAACTTACATTTATTTCCATTTAAAATTTCGGTACCCTCGGTATATTATCAAGCGACCATATTCTCAGAACATGGCTGGGATTTATGAAATAGGGAAATGGAGGAAAATTAGTGGGTATACTTTTAGGAATTCTCTTCAGGACATGAATTGAAGATTTCGTAATGAATGGTCACGTTGGACCATGGTCGATTTTCTGATGTCTTAGCATTGTATGTAAAAATAATACATAAAATGCAAAAAAGTACTAGAAAAGGTATTTATGCAAAAAAGGCATTTGTGCTAAAAGAGCAAAAATGAAGCATAAGTTCGCTAGACTAAAATAGGTATTTCCCTAAACATCCGATGTCTAATCATAACAGATTCTGGAAGTGTGGTTCTCTTCACTTGTTTCCCAGTGATCGCGATGCTACCAACATAAATGCAACAATTTTTAATAGGAGGCTCTGATTCGGCTCAACGCAGTGAGACTTCCCTGGCGCACTGTACATTCAAAAATGATATTTACATTCTTGAGTTGAAAATATGCAAATTTAAACATACATTATTTCACTTATAATTTTTTATCACGGAGGTCTTAGCATATCTTTCGGATATGATGAACGTAAGATTGTTTTCTCTGCGGCGCCTAGACACTAACTCAGGGCCATCGAGTTAACTGGCCATGCACTTGACCGCCATTCTACGTAGCCCCTTACTTTAAGTGATTTTGAGGAAAGGACGGTTTGCCAGATATGTACGGGAACCCTCACGAATGAAGTTCACAGCATAAAGTACAAGTTAATAATAATAATAATAATAATAATAATAATAATAATAATAATAATAATAAATAATTTTTGTGATTCTCAATACGTATCGGTTGCGTACATGTTTGAGATAAATGGTTTGATGAAAGGGATAGAGGCGCAGAAAATAGGACTTGAATGATGATGGCAATGATGGAATGAGAGGAAGGAAACTGTCAAGAACAGGAAGGAATATTACCATTAATGTGTGCAATATTTGTATAAATTAGTTGTATTTAAGCTAGAAGCAGCCATCTGTTACCAGTCGACTAGCAGAAATAAACTATTATTATTATTATTATTATTATTATTATTATTATTATTATTATTATTATTATTATTATTATTATTATTATTATTATTATTATTATTATTATTGTTATTATTATTATTATTGTTATTATTATTATTATTATTATTATTATTATTACCAGTATTACTATTAGTTGAATTTTTGCGATTACATTTCACAAAAAGTAAAACTATACTGTATGTATGGCATGTATGGTAGTGTAGTGCATGTAAGTGTGTGTGTGTGTGTGTGTGTGTGTAAGGGGATAGGATGGGACAAGGAAGAGGAAGAAAAGATCGCGCGCGCTCCATGGCCCGTTTGTTAGGGTACTGCTCCGGCATTCGCCTGGTGTTGATTGGAGAAACCACGGAAAACTACCGATCAGAGCAGCCGGCCGCTAGAATTCTCCTCCAAACAGTGACTAAATTCGACCTAGCTGACAAGCCAGCGTGGGGAGAGTAACTCTAGTACCTCCCGGTCACAGAGACTGCAGTGACATCAGTTGATGCCCTGAGCCATCTCTCCCGGTTTAACTTGAAGAAAGAATGACGAAATGTGGTTGAGTAGAACTGTGTACTTGTAATGGAGGGTCCCTAATGTTTTAAAAATAAAGATGAGCAGCCCACGCGCCAAGAAGAAGCCGTGCGTGGGGAGTCAAGGGGTTGTCGTCCGGCGCCGATGTCTAGAGGCGGCTGCAGGAGCTGCACTGCCCAGTGCAGAGCGTAAACAGCGCCGTGCTTGTCTCTCGGGTGATTCATGGCCGCTGCTGCACCGCGCTCGCCCCTGCCCCGTGCCTGGCCCCTCCCCCTCCCTGACCACTTCCCCTCATTGTCCCACCTCCCGGTCCCCCTCCCTGTCCGCCCCTCCCTGTCCACCCCTCCCTGTCCGCCCCTCCCAGTCCCCCTCCCTCTTCCTGTACCACTCCCCCTCCCTGTCCCACTCCCGGTCCCCTCCCTGTCTCCCTCCATGTCTTCCTCCCTGCCCCCTTCCCCTCTCTGTGCAACTGCCCACTCCTTGTCCCCTTCCCCACCCTGTCCCCTCCTTCCCTGTGCCTTCCCTTCCCTGTCCTCATCCCCCTCTCGTTCCTCCTCCCCTCCCTGTTCCTCTCCTTCCTGTCCCTTCCGCCTCCCTGTCCCCTCCCCCCGCCCTGTCCTCTCCCCCTCCCGGCGCTCCTCCCCTCCCTGTCCTCCGCCCCCTCTCTGTCTCCCACCCCTCCCTGTCCCCCTCCCTCTCTCCCCTCCCTCCCTGTCCTCATCCCCTCCCTGTCCTCCTCCTTCCTGTCCCTTCCGCCTCCTTGTCCCCTCCCCCTTCCTGTCCTCTCCCCCTCCCGGCCCTCCTCCCCCTCCCTGTCCACCGCCCCCTCTTTGTCTCCCACCTCTCCCTGTTCCCCTCCCCTCGTTTCCCCTCCCCTTCCATCCTCCCCTCGCTTTCTCCTTTCCCGTCCCACGCCCCCACCTTCCTGTCCCACCCCTTCCCCTCCACTCTAGCTTCCGAACGCCGCGACGCAAGAAGCGGCGCGCGCGTCCAGGCCCTCGACTGCTCCGCGCGGAGGGCGCCGCCGCGTAATTGCTCGTGCGCCGCTTCTGCGCCTTCTTTTTCTGCGTCTCCTCCGCCAAAGAGACCTCTCTTGCATAACGGGACCGGCCAGCACTGCAGCACACACGGCTTGCTATCTACGCGGCGTTGTCCTTCACTTTCTCCTCCCTATTATTTTTCGTTTTCCTCTTCATCGCTTTGTTTTCCACTGACTGGGGTGGAACGGTGATAACTAGGGAACGGACTCTATTGTAATAAAAAAAGAAAAATGTGTCAAGTTATGTACTTATTTTTCTTTTCAAAACATGTAAGAAGAAATAGAAAATATGTAAAATAAAAATTCATTATTATGTTTATAATTGTTCACTATAAGCATTTTCTGAGCATAGACGGCCGCCGACCAGTTCTTAACAAGGATTCGGAGTGGCTGAAAGTAGGTTCTACCTCTAAACAGAAGTAATTGTACACTAGACTTCACCGCACATTACTCTGGCAGTGAAGGATTCTCGGGAACAGGGTTAAAGGGAATATACCCGCTCCAAAAAGAAAAGAATTCTAACAACGCGGTAAGACAATTTTCTGTAAAATATATTTGTTAGTTTTCGATCAATTAACGAATGTCTGTTTGAAACATGACCAAGTATGCAGTTGAAATTACTTTTGTTCACAAAAAGCCGCTCATGTTTGATTCCGAGTACGCAGTAAGCGGGGGGGGGGGTAGAAATTTGCCAATCCATGGTGAACATATGGTGGTCAAAGAAGCGCAACAGCATTTCATTTGATTTGCAAGAAAGACGTAACGTTATTGCAATCGCGCATCTGAAATGCTCCGTTGCGACATATAAATGAATTAAAATGTAACGAAACACATATTAATAGGTAATTGTATATGTGTATAGGTATATAGGTAGTGTATAGGTAATTAAATATGTAAAATATATAATTATACCAAAATATGTAAAAATTTGTAAAATAAAAATAGATCTAATTCATTCAGAATGTCTTGTAAACTCAAAAAAATATTATTGACTGCAGGTATCTAGTCCCTGTTAAAACATGTTATTGCAAGGAAATCCGTTCTGTGGTGATAACCGTTGCTGTTGCAGCGTGTCTGAACGGGAGGTGCAAGGGTGCGAGTTTCGACGGCGATGGATTTTTAACATTAGCTATATATGCTTGGATTTTCGTAACGTGGCAGCTGTGGGTTCTAGAGAGATTGTGCCCGCCTTAGGAGACCGCACTATCGACCTTCTGCGCATGCGCAGATGCACAAACGTGATGCGAAACTTAAACTGCGTATGCGCAGAAGATTGATAGTGTTTTAACGTTCGAGGGTGCGCAAAATGTTTATTATCTTCAAGATGGAATATGGCACTACTTTCTTTCTTGCTCCTGCCGTAGGATGTCGCGTGATCGTGACCTTATCAAGCAGTGCTGCAGATCAAACGGCTCTAGCGGCACGACCGAGAAAGACACGAAAAGCCGTGTCATATTCAATCTTGAAGATACTACGCTCAGCTGCCACGTTACAAAAACCCAGGTATAGTCACGACGTATTCAGCCACTACCTGGGAGAGAATTCTAGCGGCCGGCTACTCCGATCGGTAGATTACCGGGGTTTCTACGATCAATACCAGGCGAATGTGTGAGCAAAACCCTAACAAATGGGCTACGGACCACGCGCGACCAGTCCTTCCTCTTCCTTGACTCCTTACACACACTTTTATACTGCCGTTTTTACAGAGTTGGACTTCAAGGTCACTAAAGACCCGTCACCACGGTAGCATTTAGGCACGGTTTTTCGCGTCTTTCTCAGTCGAACTGCTAGAGTCGCTTCATCTACGGCACTGCTTGATACTGTCGCGAGCATGCGACACCAAGTGGCAGTATTGAAAAAGACGCGACAAACCGTGTCTAAATACTACCGTGGTGACAGGGCTTCAGTGACCTTGAAGTCCAGCTAAGTAAAAACCGCAGTATACACCAACATTAACTACACTACCACACATGCCGGGAGACCGATCAGGGGCTTATAGCTTGCCCTGGCTGAGACCCCACTGGTGTACGATCAATACCAGGCGAATACCGGAACAGTACCTTAATAAACAGAACACGGATCGTGCGCAATGTGTCCGTTGTCATCATTCTGCCCTCCCCTTCCTTTGGACACACACACACACACACACACACACACACACACACACACACACACATACACACACAAACACACACAAATACTTGCTACTTGACAGGCTGTTAAAGAAATTAAGGCCACGTGACTTGTGCACGCCCGAACAGCTGAAGGAAGGCGTGCGTATTGTTGATCACTTTTAGACCTCCATCACTGGAGGTCATGACACTTGAACTTATTGTTAGTACACGCAGATGATTTAACGAAACGTTAATACGACGAGAATTTATATTGCGGAGACGTAGTATCGATGCAAGGGGCCAATGGAACAGTTTATTCTTATCAAGTGCTTCTTCGAATTCTTGAACGTTAAATGGAAGTAGTAAACTGCATGTATCATAACCTTCAGTGACGAAGGTCTAAATGTGATCAAGAATACGTTTTTCTCATCTGTTCGGGCGTGCACATGTCACGTGGCCTTAATTTTTGTTAATAGCCTGATAAGTGGCAGGTTGCAGCGATCAGTAGTAGAGAGGCGTACGTTGTTGTTTGAGGCGTTTGTTGTTGTTGTTTGACCTTCTATGAATTGTTTAAAGCCCTGTGAATGTGTGGTCGGCGTATAAACAATTGTGAAGACGAGAGCCTGTGATGCAAATACAAAACATTATTTGTTACATAGTCGAAAATATACGTGCATTTTTGTACTATGTAGGGTTGAACATACACCACCAGAGGGGTGCCCCCAAATTCCAGTAACTTGTTTCATGTAAAGTCACATTTAATATCATGATCATTAGCAAATATTTAACTTTGGATGGATCAGGTATCTTGATTACATTAAATATTGAATAAGTAATAATTTACATTAAGTATGATAAGCGTGCCCAGAAATACTGCGATTTTTTGATTTCGTCATTAAGAACTTGTAACAATAAGAGCAAGTAATACATTATGAAATAACTGGTTCATAAATTGTAAGACTGAATGAACTATTTCTGCTGGCCATTGAATTCTATTGTGGGTAATTACTATATTAATATGTATCTTCAAGACAGTTTTCTTTTTATACCATTTGTTTTCAAGAACAATTTTGATTGATTCATATGCTTTCTAAACAGGCATGTATTGCAACAAAAATTAAGAATGTGATTGGTAATGAAATAAATAGATGCAATTTGATTGGTAATTAATGCAGATATGTAGTGTGAAGGATTGTCATAAAGAATATTCAATAAATTGGTGGGAAAAAGAAAAAAAAGTATCGACCATAGGGGGACATATTAACAATATTAATAAAAGATCCATTAGGTTTCATCATTTTTATTTCATAAAATGCATTTTACGTTTTAAATTTGGGGCTAGGCCTCTGGTTTGCCAATTACAAACCTTCTTTGGGCCTAATCGCATGTAAGCTAGTGCATTTTTATTTGGGCGCCTTCCAGATCTTGCAAAGGTTCCGAGTTCGATTCTTCGTTTCGATCATGAAAATACACATGGCTGGTAGATAGCAGTAAGGATCTCTGGACGTGACGTCACAATCTTTCCATGGAATCTCATCGCCTAAAATTCCAGAAATGTATTGCGTTCTCCTCAATGCTCTGTAGAATTGTGAGAATACGAAGCGAACCGTTGCAAGTGATTTGCTGCAGATGTGTTTCCTGCTGTGACAAATAACTGGAGAGGTGTCTCAGGGCATCAATGTTGATGTCATTGCAGTGCCTCTGACCGGGAGGTTCTAGGTCCGAGTCCTAAAGGTGTGGCAGGATTTTCGACACCTGCAACATAGCTGGGTCGAATTCAGTTGCTGTCTGGAGGAGAAGTCTAGCGGCTGCCTGCTCTGATCGATAGTTTTCCGTGATTTCTCGCATCAATACCAGGCGAATGCCAAAGCAATTTCCTAACAAACCGACCGCGGACCGCGCACGATCTTTCCTTCCGTTTCCTCGTCCTATCTTCACCCCTTACTTAGACACACACTAACATTCACTGCGCAAACAACATGCAAACAATATTCATTTATAGTGAAACAGTGCGACATTGCTGCAGTATATCCTTCAACACACACTGAAAATAATCGGTGAGCACCTCCTTAAACAAAAACAAACATTTTGAGAAGGTTTTCCATTCGACGGGCAATCTGCCGGCAACACGTGGCGATAAGTTGCGAGAAATCGCACGTTTTTCGCATCTTTCAAGATGCGATTGCGTAGGAACTGTGGGGAATATACACATAGTGGTACTAATGTGGTGCTAATATGAGTATAGTGGTACTAATGTGTACCACTTTATTCGCGATGTTCTTTCACGTATTACGAGCTTTTGCGAACTTATAGGGGCACCGGTATACATATGTACGATACATAAAATGGGGAGGTGTGATTTTAATGGAAATTAATAAGAGCAATGGTTGTAAAAATAATCAACCGCCGGTCTGAATAGCCGAGGTCGCTAAAGTTGATGGGGCGTAGCTGCCTCGTGCCTGAACTGTCGCGGGTTCGAATTCCGCGCGGGGCATGGATGTGTGTGTGTGTGTGTGTGTGTGTGCGTGTGTGTGTGTGTGTGTGTGTGTCCGTATGCCGTTGCCCAATGCTCTTACAGTGATCGCTGTATGACCTTAGTAGTTGAAAAGCGACCTTAAATAAGTAAAGGAAAATAATCTTCAATCGCGAAGCTTGCACCTTTATTAACATCCACTTCATCACAAACAATTTATTTTCTAAAACAACCCTTAATCACCTTGAACAAGGAGAACGGAATTTTATCAGATTGTTTTTGGTCCGTTTTTTAAAGACAGAAACATTGTTTAGGATGTCTGTTTTGTATCAATATATTACATTACGTTTTGTTTCTGACAGCACACGCATTTA
This sequence comes from Teleogryllus occipitalis, assembly GCA_011170035.1. Taxonomy (NCBI): domain Eukaryota; kingdom Metazoa; phylum Arthropoda; class Insecta; order Orthoptera; family Gryllidae; genus Teleogryllus; species Teleogryllus occipitalis. Next base: position 121,869 of record BLKR01009352.1, read on the forward strand.
TTAATTCAGAACATGGATATGGGTGAATACATTGTCTCCGGGACTGAGAGGGTGTAGTCTTAAAGAGCAAATCGCGGGTTTTCGTGAGCTCCTTTGCACATTGCATCACTACATTTACCGCAGGGTCGACGCAACGGAAGGGAATGGCCTCGCCGCATATCACCCGGAATTTCTCGTTCAGATTACGGAAACCAGCAGTCGGTGTGTATCTTTAAAACTTAATTTCTCGAAAATTTTGTTATGTAACATGGCGATATGCATATTTATAAACTCGTCTCTTCACGCTTGTTATGATGAGCTAAAAAATCTATAGGTCCATTTAAAAAATCAAAGTTGGGTCAATATCTCTGCAATAAAAAATGCAATAGAATAATATTATTCATGATCATATGTGCCCCTTGCATATAGTAGTTTTACTGAAAACCGCATCTCTGTATCTGCAACTGTTCAGATGAAAATTGAAGGGAACATCTTAGGTGGGCCACACGGTATAAAAGTATTAGTGACGTTTCAGAAAATAATTGTTTCCATCTTCAAGCTTAAATGTCAAAACAAATAAATATAATATTTCAAACAATGATTAGAAAGTCATATAAAAGTAGAAGAAGTAGAAAATATTAATGTACACAAGCCAGAACGGAACCCACCTTGATAGAAAAACTTTTGAAGGGAGTAGATAGAGGTTGAGAGGAAAGCTCAAGTTAGACAGAAGTTAATCAACAGTTAGAAGGAGAAATATCATAATTTAGAGAAAAAAAAGTGCTCAATAACCCATCATATAAACTAGTAAATTTATTAGATTCCACCTGTATATTCAACAAGAAGATGTTTTGATATATAGCGTTTCTAATATTAATCTAGGATACAATTAATTTTCACGAGCTAAAATTCGTATTTCCTAGAAATGTACATGATGGGAAATTGTAATTCTATGTCGTGTTAGAGACTTTTGTCTACATGCCGGCTCTTTTACATTCATTTTATGTTGAAGTAGTCTTGTGCTCAACGTACGTCTAGTTTGACCAATGTATGAAGGGATTCCCTCTTCCCTTGTGGTTGGTATTTTTTCCGCGCGAGGGCGCCGGAGGAATGCTGGATTTGCGGTGAGTAGTTTCGCCGAGCCAAGTCTTTGCCGAGGAGGCCGCGAACAAATCGCCGCCTGGGGCGTGGGCGGGGGCGGGGCGTTTGGGCCGGGCGAGTCAATGAGGATCGATGCGGGCAGAAATAGCCCCGAGGTCGCCGGCGAGCGAAGGAGCCCTACTCGCGCCAAGGCAGGTGAACGCTAGGAGGCGCGGACCGAATTCATAGTGCACAACCCAAATGAGTGGTTCTCAACCCCACTGAAGTCGCGCCAATCTAAGGGTCCGCACTTGGCCTTTTGAAAGTACATAAAGGCAAAGGAGATTGTATAGTCAATGAATCTAGGAATAGAAGAAACGTACATTATTTATTTCTTTATTTATTTTTATTTATTTATTTTATTTATTTATATTTACGTCAAACAGTTAAAAACTGCGTGTGACGTGCTATGGGGAGAAGTCAATTCTGTGCACGTTTTCAAAATTCTGTGATCCGTACTCTACGTCATTTACTACTTGAATTTTGAATACAGAAAGAAAATGAGCGTTTTTTGCCATGATTGTTAACAAAATATTCGCTCCAATGTAATAAAATCTATTTTCAAGGGTAAATCAGTAATAAATTTCTGCTCTTATCCCTCATTATGTCCTTCGTCAAGGAATGATACTTCCTGCAACGACATTATGGAGAACTGTGATTTGAATAACTATATTTCCACTGTATTCTAGACAACTTTAAGCATCATGAATGATACGTGATAAATCCTGACGTCGAATCTGGACCACTTTCGTGGGATACAGGCAATTAAGGATGGGTGAAACTGGCACGAAGTTCCGTATCTTTTGTTTAGTGAACACACGATACAAAGACAAGTTCCTTTTGTTGGTATTATTAGAATTGGAATGGAAGGATTTATGGTGGAATGAGAATCCAACCATCCCGCCACTGTATGTGAAAAAGACTTCTGTTTTGCACAAATTTTCAACCCTCAATCTTCCGCTGTGTATTTGAATGTTGCTCTATGCTTTTGTGCTGCCGTAATTGGTCTTCTACTTCTTGTGGAATCAATAAATTAACGACAGAATCCATGCTAGACATTAATGAGATGTACTTCGTCTTTCGCTATTAACAGATCGAAAAACCTACTTTCGCCTGAACATTTTTTCTCGTAAGTATTTGCCTTATTGCTGAATATGACAAAATATTTGGATGGGAATTGGCCTTTTAATTTCACATAATATGTGATTTAATAATATCCTGTCAGTAGGATATTATTTATTAACGGTCGTGATTTCTACAATGGTCAATATCCTGTCAAATAATAAGAAGGTATTTCATACGGAATTTTATTTTTTTAAATATTACCGAAATTCATTACGATGAGTACTATTACTTTTTATAAGAGTAACAAGTATTGTATTAATTATCAGAAAAATACGAGCGGTTGGAAGGATTCATATTTGAGAATATTTGAAAATCGTCGTACGTCAGTAGCTTGAAACCCTTGGTCAGGCAGGCCCGCAAGCCGCGTTGTCCGAGTGCGGGTCCAGACAAAGAAGCGGTATTCAGGAGATGGCGCCAGTGTTGCCAGACTGTAATGTTGGTACTCCACCAGTAAGATGTCGTTTTCTCCCTAGGTAATGAAATAATCCCCAAAGTTCTTTCTAATTATTTTTTAAGTTGCCTAGTAAATTTAACAATGTTATAAATTACTTTATTTTTTCCAGTATATTGAAATTTGTTAGAAAATATATATCACAAGGTAAAAAAATATTAAACGTAATGTTTTTTTTTCAAGATTCGATTCAGTAACGATTGTGAATGGAGCCGCGAGCTTTAGATCATTTCAATATAATTTTAAGTTCATTTTTAGTGCAAACACATTTTTATTAAATAAATAGGAATCCCCTAAACTTCCTCCCCCAACTGCCCTCTAATCTGAAAAACGACCAATTTGGCAACACCCGTTGACGCTTGTCGTATCTTGCGCAGCGTCCGGTTTTGAATTGGTAACCAATGACTGCGGATGCTGTTTTTACATATTGAGAATTCAATGTATTCATGTCAAAAGAATGTAGTTGCTTTATGAATAATGAATTCCTCAGACTGCTTCAAGCAAACTGCCAGAATCCTACCATTAAATCAAACTGAAAATGTTAGTGCTTCTGGCTGTTTGTCTAAATTCGAAGAACTACATTTTATGCTGAAACATTTTTCTTTGCGTTTGCTGCTGTTGATTGCGTTAAGGACAACGCTGAATGAGACCGACAAACATTTTCACCGGAATTTTTATATGAACATTATTTTAAGTAAATTTTTAAAAAAATGGATTAATCTCTATTTAAATCAAACTCTTGACATAAAGAGTACAAAATACTAAATTTTAACACATTCTCTAAAGATGTAAGTAAGAACGTAATTAATCTTTGAATAAAAATATTTAGAATAAACGAAACTTGATACTTGCTTAATGCAATTATAAATTAGTGCACCTGGCTACTTTTTATAGATTTACCACCTTTTCTGCAGTCGTCAGTGGCAGGTGTGATACAAGACATTATGACTTTATTATTGAATCGTTGACGCCCTAGATTTAGAGAATACGATGAATGTGTCAAGCGAATTCTGAGAAGCACTGAATTATTTATGTTGACCACTCGCGGATGCAAGAGAAAGAGCTTGTATCTTTGGCACGATCGTCACAAGAACGTTTCCAGCGTTGACGGTGCTCATGTGACCATAAAAAAAGTTTCGCGCGAAGTGTGAGATTTAAAATATTTGGAAAAGGCTATGTTGTAAGAAATACGTAATTTCAAATTTTGAACTAGAATTCATCTCATAAAAAGTGTGAAGCACGTGGCTTGTCAAATATTCTCTGTGGAAGCAGCAGAAATCTAGTGGAATGTCAATTAACGTGTAAATGAAATGAACTTCCACAAAGAATAAAATGTTTCAACTATACATCCACAATTCTTAATCGATGCGACTCATGATTTTTTACCTCTAAACATCCGTATGTCTGGTTCCAACTTAATACTTTCCAAACTATGAACTATGTATTGTGATTTTGTAATAACTGCTATAAAAGTGTCTGATTAACTTTGATTCTAAAATACCTCATAAACATGGTATGTAAATGTAAACAAGAGTTTATTCACTCCTCCGTACAAGTACTTTTGTAAATAACCATTAGATTATCGTCACCAAAGACCGTTCATGGTTATTTCTAACGCACAAATTCAAATAGAATTAATTACACGTCTTGCAATTCATCACTCAATACAAATAATTCATTATTACTATCAAAATTCACTCAGTTGTCTCTCTTCTGTTTAGTCCCTTTTAGACGGTCATTTTTTCATCATTTTTCTGTACTGAAAATGGATGCAAAAAGGACGTTCATTTCTACTCGCTACTGTTTCTGTATCGAAACTGAGTGAGTGAGATCCAACGTTTAAAACGGTCATTTAGTTTTCTGCATGAATTCGGGATGTAAATATTCTCTCTGGACTCCGCAAAAAGCCTTGAAGCGAAATGAAGTTACGTTATTTTAGAACTGAGCTCGGAACGAGACGCCATTGGAACATAGTACGTGCTTTATTTCACACTTCACAATATAATTCAACTCATAGAACGCTCTTTAGACAGTACAAAAGGAACAAATCGCACTACATGCAAAGCAGAGAAAGTTACTAAAAGTGACTTCTGGAGCGCGGTAGTCAAACTGGATGAAATCTGTACTGAAGACTTTAAATTTAGGTTTTTATAACATGGCGCGCGAGGGACTATCTTCGTGATGGAATATGGCACGACTTTTTGCGTCATTCTTGGTATTGCCACTAGATATAGCATAATTGCGACAAGCAGCTCTGCAGATCAGGCGACAT